>JBBPJW010001479.1:0-11163 GCA_038088935.1 Pulveroboletus aff. viridisquamosus
TTATCTTATCTTATCTTATATCTTATCATGCCATGAGGTTGGGTCTAGCCTGGTCTAGCCTTTGTACCTTATGTAGCATAGCCTTTTACCTCATTGTGGCTGTAATGGGTAACTACCCATTCTGCCTTGATACTCAAACTTTCTTAATGGATGCTCCTAATCTTGTTTTAGAGAACTGGTGAGGCTTTTAGCTAGTGGCCCCTAACTAGGCAAATGAGAGAATGATACTATGGTCCTGTATAAAGCCTAGAAGGCTCAGCAACCAAAGGAGTACTATCTTAAGAGAGCTAGAGTGGATTCTTTTTTGAGATGGATAGAAAATCAAGAGGATCTCTTGTATAAATCTTCAGCTAAGAGGTCAAGAAAGCAAGACTGGGGAAATCCCAGCTTGCACCCCCTGCCTTATATATTGCTCAGGTCTGTGCACAGATCAAGTACAGGAGGCCTACCCTAAGGTCTACTATCTATGGACACCAATAACAGTAACCTCTCAACTAATAGATAAGATATGGTAAAAGAATGGAGCAGAATAAAGGGTGAGGCAGTGGCCTCATGGATCAAGGGATGGGAATGGAAGAGAAGCCACACCATGAGAATGTGAAAGAATGGAAGGGAAGGCACATAGGATCAGATCTATAAATAAGGCATGGTGGCAGCAAGGCCAAAAAGATCCAATCTGAATCTCTGCCACAGATGCAGATCCTAATCTAGATCCTAAGATCAGATATCATTAGAGACTGTACCTGGATCTCATCTGAGATCTGCCACATCATGTAACTGATATCTAGTGCAGGAGATTACTCTGATATAAAGGACTTAGCCTTAGCCTAGAGTTATCCTTATAAAGGTTACTTATTCACACAATCATGTGCTCCTGGTCACATGACTATGCAACCATTTGCATCATGTGCTCAACAGTTCCCATGGTCATGTGCTGCTGACCATCATATTTGCTAGTTGTATAATAGTAGCCTAGACTTTCTCTGATATCATGACCTAGCCCTTTGATGTCATATCTTATCTTTGCCTTGCTTTCTTTTACTAATTACTCTCTATTTGCCATTGGTTTCTATTTAGTTTCCCTTTGCCCTATTTCCTTATTTAGCATTGTTCTCTGTACACCAGCTACCTCATGTACTTCTCATGGCCTGGTCCATGCACACTTTGTAGCAATATATAAAGGGGCAAGAACATAGACTGGTTTTCCAGTCTAGAGCACTTGTTTACTTGTTTACCTTGTTTTCTAGTGCCTTCTCTAGGATGCCATTCTTTTGTCTCCCCAGTTTTGGGCACCCTCCAAGGTGGTTTCCTCTTGTTGTTGGTCTAGATCCATAACAATAACTTACTTCAACTATTATAATGCACATTTTCCCTTTTATTTTATTTTTCACCTTTTTGTATTTCCCTTCCACTCTTCACATGGTCACATGATGTGACCATGTCACCCCTTTACCATGTCACTATTTCACATCTTCACAATTTTACTATTTTACACTTCACATTTCACTAGGTCTAGGCTAATCTAGCCTATAATCTCATATCACCTGTTTCTCTTATGTATTTCTAGACTTTCACTTTCTTTCTGCCATTGGGCAGCTTACTGTACACTACTGTAGGGCAGGGCAAACTCTCTTGGTCTGTGCTCAAGATGCAATGGTATAAAAGGGGTGCAAGTTCAAGCTGGAGTCCTTTAGTCTTATGCACTTGAACCTCTAAGGTTTTCACAAGTTCCTTGATTCAAAACCCTTCTTGCCTAGTTCTTCTAGCCTCTAGTTCAAAGGTTAGGTTTCAGCAGTACCCCTAGCAGTAGCAGGAGTGCACATCAAGGATATAGGTGTAGTTGTTCAAAGTCTTGCAGTGTAACATTAATTCTCTGACTCCCTTTAAAATTCAGGGCACTGGGACTAGTGCAAAGGTGCACCACATATGGTAAAGCCAAGCCCTGCTAGACTACTATTCCAGAGAGATCCAAAGTAGATCCAGAATATATCCTTGTTTAACACCTAGTTTGAATATTAATATAACTTAGTGCTCTTTTTCTCTTTTCTAACTCCTCTTTCAACCTCATAAACAGGCTATATGCCCTTACTCCTCTGAATCCAAGTCTCTATGACTTACTCTGGCCCTCTGGCCCTCTAACCCCCTTCAAAATTCAGAGCACCAGGACTAGTGCAAAGATGCATTACACAAGGTAAAGCCAAAGCCACATTTGACCATTACTCCAGAGTACACCCTTGTTTAACACCACCTCACCTTCCTCTACTTCCACCAGATGATGTTCTCTCTTTTCTTTCCCTCTAAAATCTCTCCCTTTCCCCAACATGTCCAACTCTCCTGCTTTTGCTAAATCTACTGAGCTTTATCAATGTTATGGTCTATAACTCTGATAAGAAGAAGATTGCCTTTACCCTCTTCTATATAATCAAGGGCCCTGTTCTTTCCTGGGCAACTACCTACCAGAGGATGTGTATTGCCAGCACAGTAGTATCTATGGGATTCTTTAGCAGCTTTGTTAAGATATTTAACATCTCTTTTAAGAAACAGGATACCATTACCTTTACTGTCCACTGGCTTGCAAATACTCAGATGTGCCAAAAAAAAAGGGCAAGTGGATCCCTTTCCTCATTGAGTATACTGCAGAGTTTCATAATCATGCATTCCTGGCCAAAATCAAGGATAACAATGTTTTAATTGTCTACTATGAAGCTGAAATTTCTCTCTGACTATTTTATTGAATTTAAAACCTCAACAAGATCCCTGGCATTATAGAAAACTGATATGACAAAGCCATTTACTTTCACTGGACCTCCAACCATGCCAAGCTCATTGCAAGAACCCCAGAATTCATGCCTGGACTTTCAGTAACCCCTTAACTATCCCTTGAGTTGAAAAGGACCTAAATACCATGGACTCAGTAAAGCTGAGTAAACTAATTCCACAGAAATAAGAACAATGCTTCAAGCTTGGCCTTTGTCTCTGCTGCAGAAAGTCTGGCCATAATGCAGTTACCTGTTTCAACTACTCTTTAACCTCCACCAACAACTTTACTACTTCCCTAGCAATAAAATCAGTCAAAAAGGTCACATTCAAAGAAGAACCAGCCAATATGAAAGAGGTTAGTAACAAAAAACCAAAGATTAGTAAAGTTGGGTTGAATTTTTGAAGTAAAGTACCTTCCCTATGCAAGTTGCTCCCTTTCACTTCTATATGCCTGTACTTGTATCCTTGTCTAGAAAATCAATGAGAATTCCCATACAAGTTTTACCCCCTTTGTATTCAAGAATAGTTGTAGACTTCTCTGCCCTGGTTGATAGTGGAGCACAAACCAACTGCATTAACTGGGAGTTTGTCTCCCACCACAAATTCCCTACTACCTGACTCCCCACCTCCCTTAATATCCACAATGTTGACTCTTTTTTCAACAAGGAGAGTTGAATCACCCACATATGTACTATACTCCTCTGACTGGAAGAAGTAACCCACTTAGTCTCTTGCCTTATTATGGCATGTGGAAGAGAAACTTTAATCCTAGGACTTTTATGGCTCCAAGCCATAAACCCTAGTATGGATTGGATGACCAACTCACTTACCATCTCTTTCTTCTCCAATGTTTCAAAAGAGCTTTACTGCTCCACTACCACACAACCCTCCCTTCAACAACATTAGATAAGGGAAATCATTATAGCAGACAATAACCATCTAGTTCACTACCTTAATAGCAAGTTTCCAGATAAATCCATTGATGACTATCTCTATAAATGGCACTTCTCTTATGTTATTAACTCCTGCTCTGCATTCCTCCCCTTAGTAACTGTAGCAAAGCTCACCACTTTTATAGAACTTGCCATTGAGGTTGAAAAGGCCAAATACAAGACCACCCTTCCCTTTAAGTACCAGCAATATGCTGCTGTCTTTTCTGATATCTTTAAGATTCTAGACAAACTTCTTCCATTTAGACCTCATGATCATAAGATTAATCTCAAGAAGACCTTTATGCTTAAGATAGGGAAGGTCTATTTTCTATTCACCCCAGAGTCACAAGCCACTGAAGATTTCATCAAAGAAAATCACCATGCAGGCAAGAATTGCCCCTTTTACTCCCTTTAAGCATTATTCTTCTTCTTTGTTAAAAAGAAGGATGGCAAACTCCACCTCTGTCAGAACTATAGATATCTCAATAAACACACTATTTGTGATGCCTACTTTCTTCCCCTTATTTCCAACCTTATTAACAAACTTCAAAAAGTGACACTTTTCATCAAGTTTGATGTTTGGTGAGGTTATAACAATGTCCACATTAAGAACAGATATTAATGGAAAGCAGCCTTTATTCCACACAAAGGCCTTGTTAAATCCACAGTGATGTTTTTTGATCTTAGTAACTCACCTGCTACTTTCCAGCATTTCATGGATAACTTCTTTCATAATATGATTGCAGAAGGGTAACTAGTTATCTATATAAATGATCTTCTTATCTCCTTTCCTGACTTTAACACCCATAGGACCCATACATTCCATATTCTCCAATAAATGGTGGACCTTAATCTTTATCTTAAACTGGAGAAATTTGCCTTTGTGTTATGCATCCAAAAAGTATCTTTCAATAATGATATGGACTGGTGTATGACAGTGAACTAACAACAAGGGGGCTTTTAGTCTAGTGGTCTCTAACTAGGCTTGTGAGTTGTGACAAGGGATAAGAGGACTCCAGCTTGGAGGCTGCAAGTTATTGCACACCAGAGTAAGGAAGAGGAGAAGAAGAAGAGATCTTGTAATCTTCCCTTCTTATTGTACCTTAGATCCAGAACCCACCACTATTACTAACATCTAGTCCAGCCCCTCTTTATCCTACCCCTGGTTCTTTAACCCATTATCTTTATATGCACCATCACCACCATGGACCTCTCCATTACTATTATGGATCTAGACCAACAGCAAGAGGAAACCACCTTGGAGGGTACCCAAAACTGGGGGAACAAAAGAATGGCAGCCTAGAAAAGGCACTAGAGAACAAGGTAAACAAGTAAACAAGTGCTCTAGACTGGGAAACTAGTCTATGCTCTTGCCCCTTTATATATTGCTACAAAGTGTGCATGGACCAGGCCATGAGAAGTACATGAGGTAGCTGGTATATAGAGAACAATGCTAAATAAGGAAATAGGGCAAAGGGAAACTAAATAGGAACCAATGGCAAATAGAGAGTAATTAGTAAAAGAAAGCAAGGCAAAGGTAAGGTATAACATCAGAGGGTTAGGTCATGACATCAGAGAAAGTCTAGGCTACAATAAGGTAAAAGGCTATGCTACATGAGGTACAAAGGCTAGACCAGGCTAGACCCAACCTCATGGCATGATAAGATATAAGATGAGATAAGATGAGATAAGATAAGATCAAAGAAAGCGGTCAAAGATAGTAAATAGTAAAGAGAACTTAGCTTAGAGTAAGAATGAAAAATAGCCCCTAGCTAAGTAGTGCCAGTATATAACAAGTAGTAAAAGTGCACTATTAAATAGGTAAGGGGAAATCATGGAGCAGATATGAAGAAGTGAGGCAGTGACCTCACATATCAAGGAATAAGAATGGAATAAAAGTCAGGAACTTATAATAAAAGACCAGGATCTTACATGAGGACAGAAATCTCTATCACAAATAAGATCACAGATGCCAGATTCTAAATCCATTAGATTCATAAAGAGAGCATTAAGATCTAGATGGAAAAAATCCAGGGCAGATACTAGAAAGATCCCAGATCTTATAGTTATGTGACCACTAACCATGAAAATACTTATAAGAAGTTAGACCATAAGCTAGGATTATCCAATAAGAAGTATGTCTTCCATAGTCATGTAAAAGTAAAAGTATAGTTATGCATAGATGTATAATAGTTTTATCAGGTTAAATATATCTGAAATAGCAAGCCTGCCATTTTTCTATCCATCAGACATGAATGCTGACAAGATCTTAAAGAGTATGTAACAGCTTGATACTGACTAGGTGGAGCTGACCTGGCTAAAGTATGAAAGAGATAGAGAGGAGTCAAGGAGCAGTCACTGGGAACTTAATGGTACAAGTTCAAGTGTGCTAAACTAAGGTACTAGTCATGTGTTCACTACTTTATGTGCATGTGACACTATGTTCTAGTTCTAAAGATTGTCTAGTCTACTATGTCCCTGGCTAACAGAGATTAATATCAGAAGGTCTCTATAGTGGTATTTGCTATCTGGAGAAGAAGAATGTTTCACTATCTATAGGGTTTCTTTAATGGTGGTCTTCAGGATTAGGGCTCTAAGTTCCATTTGTATGACTATAGTAAGGCATTTATTAGTAAAGGTAGTTGTTGAGATGGAATTAAAAGTGGTGCATCATAACACTACCCCATTTTTAGATCTCACATTCCAGATGAGATGTGAAGAGGGAAATCAGATCTGTAAAGTTTGCATATGGGATAAATAGTGCTCAGAATTCCATTGGCATGATACCCTTTAGTTTTCATGGTGCAAAGGGATTTTGGTAATGAAAATTTTCAATAAGTTCTGGAGCATGTTTCAGATTCTCCTCTGGCTCCCAGATGCAATCTGAAATGTAATAATCTTTCCAATGAATGAGATATGAGAGTTTACCCTTATTAAGTTGAGAATCCATGATTTTGTCCACCTCCAATTCTTCATTGCCTTTTTTCATGACCATGACTGGATCTGGACAGATAACAGATTGTCCTGGGAGTGGTTCAGTGAATGGTTTCACTTGGAATATGTTGACAACTGGGTGAATGCAGATCATTTTTGGGAGTTGGAGGCAGATGGCATTTGGTAATATGTCTAAAATAGTGTATGGACCAATCCATTTTTGCATTAGTTTCTTGGATTGATATGATAGAGTGAGATGCTCAGCAAATAACCAAATCCTTTGTCCCTTTAGGTATGCTGGAGCTTTGCTGTGCTTTTTCTCTGCTGTTTACCTCATTTGTTCTCTCATTTGTTCTAGAACTTGTTATATTTCTGCATGTGTCTTTTGCAGGTTCTTTACAAATGGATGTGATGGTGTCAGGCCCTCAAAACCTAAATGAGGTTGATAAGTTTTGGTAATCATGAAAGAAATGGAACTGATAGCAGATAACAAATGGTTGTTGTGTGAGAATTCTGCTAATTTAATCCACTATGCCCATTTATTTTGTTTCTTGGCTATGAATGTGTGGAGGTATTGTTCCAGTTCACAGTTAATTCTTTCCATTTGTCTGTCTGTTTGAGGGTAAAACACAGTTGACAGTTTTTGTTTGATTTCTAGTAGTTTGCAGAGTTCCTGGGTGAATATGTAAATTGTGGTTCCCTATCTGAGACTATGGAGAATGGTAGTCCATAATGGCAACATATTTGGTTTCTAAACAATTTAGCTAGGTCTGTGGAAGAGGTAGTGAAAACACATGGTGTAAATACTACTTCTTTTGAAAAGCAATCTACCACTACCAGTATTACATCCAGGGTGTCAGACATGGGTAATCCAGTAATGAAGTCCATGGATATGTTGGTCCAGGGACTTGAAGGGGTTGAAAGAGGGAGTAGTTTCCCTGCTGGTGTCTTTGACATTCCTTTTGTAATTGAGCATGCTTGACATCTTCATATGTAATTGAAGACATCTGGCATTAGCCCTGGCCAGTAGAAGAATCAGAGTAGTAGGTGAACCATGCAGTTTCTCCCTTCATGTCCAGCCAGTGGAATGTCATAACATAGTCAGATTGCTTCTAGACATAGTGGTGCTGGGATGTAGATTTGGTTGGAGTGTAGGTGAATGAATAGTTGTTGGTCTGCATTATACTGACAATCAGTTGGTGGATTAGAGAGTAGGGAGAGGGATTCTGCAGTGATCTGGGCAATAAACAAGTTTGAGAGGATTATGGCTCTGATGGCAAAAAAGTGAGGTGGAAATACAATTATATCATTATTGGCATGGTCTGCTGCATTTCCATGGTCCACCTGATGGAAGAGATCTTGTGGTTGTTTCCAATGTTCTAGGGCTTGGTGGTCCATCCAAATCTTGAAGTGGGTTTTGTCAATTAAGTGGTGTCTCCATTCCTTTAGAGCACATATGATGGCTAGGAATTCTTTGTCATATACTGAATAGTTATATTCTGCTGCATCAAGTAAGTGGGATAGGAAGGCTGCAGGTCACCATAACCTGTCTACTATATATGATAAGACTGCACCTGTTGTGATGTTGAATGTGTCCATTTCAACTTATACAGGAAGGCAGGAATCTGGGTAAGCTAGAAATGGGGCCAATAAGAGGATATTTTTTATTATTTCAAAGGCTTTTTGCTAAGGGGTGGTCCAATTGAATGGGGTGTCTTTTCTGGTTAGGTCATTCAGTGGATGGGAAATGTTTATGAAGCCTTGAATGAACCACTGATAGTAGTTTGCTAGCTCTAAGAATGCTTGGAGTTGCTTGAGGTTTTGAAGTACTGGCCATTCTTGGATTATGTCAAGTTTTCCTGCTTGCATCTCAATCTCCTTTCTCAAAACCACCATACCAAGGTAGTCTACTTTCTCTTGTATAAAATGGCATTTTGATGGTTTTAAATACAGGTCATTTTCTTGGAGTCATTGAAGTACCTGCCAGACTTTATCAGTATGTGCTGCTTATAACTCTTCTTTTGTGAATATCATTATGTCATTGATATAGATGATAACAAATATCCACATGTCTTGAAAGATGTCATTTACCATGCTCTGGAATGTGCCTGGTGAGTTACACATGCCGAAATACATTACTATGGGTTCAAAAGCTCCTATTGGTGTGGTGAACACACCCTTTCATTCATCTCCTTCTTTTAATCATATATTGTTGTATCCCCAGTGGAGATCAAGTGTGGTGAATGTGTCTGCTTCTTTGAGGTGGTCTATCAAGGTAGAGATTAGCAGTAACAGATATGAGTTTTTTACCATATGTTCATTGAGATATCAATAGTTAATAACCATGCATTTTCCTCCATCCTTTTTCATGATAAAAAACACCAGAGAGATTTACAGGGATTTTGACAATCTAATATGCCCTTTCTTTAGTCCTTTTCCTACAAATTCATGCACCTCTTCCATTTCCAAGTCTAATAGGGGAATTATTATTCCTTTTTTTGGGACAAATGTTTTCTTCAGTTCCACTGTGTGATCCCAAGGCTTGCAGATGGGCATTCTCTCTGATTCTTTCTGTGAGAATAGGTCAAGGAAATCCCAAAATTCACTTGGTACCTGAGTTTTTAGTTCTTCCTCTTTCTTCTTGATAGTTTGCATGTTGATTTCTAGGTTTGATCTGTTGTGGATTTGCTTTGTAAATTTAATTGTCTTTTGTCTTCAATCTATCAGGGGATTGTGTCTATAAGACCAGTCATATCTAATTATTAGATCTAAATTACCTATCTTTGAGATGAATGCTGTGATTTCTTCCTGGTGTGTAACCCCATCTTTATCTTTGAGATTGACTCTGAGACATACTCTTGTCTTTATGCATTCTATCATCCCAATGGTGCCATCAGCATTCAATACTACTATCTCATTTTCCAACAGTATTTCCTTTATTCCATATTTGTATATGTAGACCTGGTCTATGAATGTGACTGAAGCATCTGAATCTAAAAGGGCATTAGTGTGTCTGCAACATTCCCATCTATACCCTTTTTTTTCTTTGATTTCTGCTTGTATTGCTACTGGAATTCTAAACTTATCTTTTTCATATCTAGGTGCTGTTGTTTCAAGGGTTTTGTTAGTACCTATGATATTCCTGGTTTGCAAAAAGGATAAATAGCAAACCATTTCTTGTTTTGTTGTTTTCTGGGAGAAATAAAGTACTGATTTACTTTCCCTAGCCATGCTCATATGAGTCACCTCCCAGGAGTAACTAGAAACTTTATTACATGAGTTTGCTGTGGTACTTACATTTCTGCCAGTATTATGGGCAGACAGGGGTGTAAAATTAAAGGCAGGGAATGTGAATTTAGGGCACCAATCACCTTAAAGAACCAGTGCCCTTTTTATTTTAAAGCTGCCTTAGCTTTTATTTCTGCCTCAAACTTGTCTCTGAAAAACACTTTGGCAGCCTCCATGGACTTCCAAGATGCCACCAGGACTTCATGAATATGAGCAGCTTCTTCAGAGGCATTAGTGGGCTTGCTTGTATGCCAAGTATTAGCATTAGTTGAGCTTGCTCCTTTATATTGTGTGGTTCAGGCATTCTCTCTATAGTGGGGTATGGGCAGTTATGTGCAATATGTTCTTTCTGCTCATAGTTATAGCACTTCCCTTGAAAGGTGCCCTTGACTCTTTGAGCATTGATCTCCATTGGTGCTCCATAACCTGGTTGAGTACCTGTTTGAGTAAACCAGAGAGTTGTGTGGTTTTGTGGTTGTTGGTTGGTTGGAAGAGAGGGGGGTGGTGCATGAGGAGGAAGATACCTTAGATGGAAACAAGATGGTGCTGGGCCTTATTCTATGGCCATCTTTTCCACAGCTCTTTCTACTCATTGATACTGGTATCATAGACTGTTATAAGAGCCATCTTGTATGCCATTTGTTACAGTCTCACTGAACACAATGGTTCATAGCATGTAACTGTGAGAGTTATTGAGCATGTGATCATGCAAACAAGCTGCCTAAACAAGGAGAACCCTAGGCTAGGTCTTAGTTCTATTCAGAGTTCCCATGTGCAGGTATCAGATCACTAATGTGGCAGATCTTAGATGAGATTGAGATCTAGATGATTTGTGGCAGAGATCCAATGGATCTCCTCGGCCTTATGATGGTCATGCTGTATTCATATCTGTGAGCCTGTGCCTTCCCTTCCATTCTATCCACATCCTCATGGTATGCAGCACTCTTCTCCATTCCTTATCCACAAGGCCTCTGCCTTACTTCTACCATATGCCCCATGCTTCTCTTACTATATCTATACTTAGGGTCTGTGTTATGGCACAAGCCTAACACAACAGTTGCATGTAACCATGGGAACTGTAGAGCATGTGATGCGCTGGTCATGTGATCAGTTGCATGTGATTGTGTGAACGAGTATCCTTACAAGGCAAGCCCTAGGCTAGGGTTAGTAGTCTTTACAAGTATTCCCTTGCACTAAGATATAGGTCACATGATATGGCTGGATCCCCGATGGGATCTTAGATCAGTCC
>JBBPJW010001481.1:0-11082 GCA_038088935.1 Pulveroboletus aff. viridisquamosus
CCTCCAGTCAATAGTAATGGACTATAATATTTATGTACCTATAGGTTCGGGCAGTTAGCCTGTACATGTTGTGAGTATGTTGTATCTACTGTAAGTAATGAATGTGAGCTCACCTCCAGTCAATAGTGATGGACTGGAGGGCAATGGGAAGGAGCGTGTGTGTTAATGTAGCGGTAGTCCGGAAAAGGAAATAAAGTGACTGTAGGCAAGAGTGGGCATGTCTATGTGTGCCATTCGGCCTGATCTCCAACATCCCTGAGGCAACTTGTTACAATTCATGCATCATATCAGACTCTCTTGATGAGCTAACTTATTAATCAAAACTTTGCTCATGGGGTTCTTGTCTTTAGCGTGTGAATGACAGCTCGAGCGAGAAGACGCCCTGCTCTGACAAGACCATTCACTTGCCAGCGCCCATTTCCGCCAGGCCCATAACATTCGCGGTGAAGAGAGTATCTCCGTCTACTGTCCTCCTATGGCATGTGCTTGTAACGCGCACACTCTCTCGTCATGGATGCCAGGGTTTGCCAGTTATAGAGAGACGACCTTTCCCCCTGTAGGTTGTCTTTCCTTTTGGAATCATCGCACTTTTGTCCCGTTCCACTTCTGAGTGTTCCCACCTCGCGGTGGTGTTCCATTGCTGTCGGTACATATGGGGATACTAATGTGGCGGCGTGGGAGGCTGTTTTCGAGGAAAGGAACCGGGCACACGTGTGTCATCGTCAATGTGAGGGGAGTGTTGGAATGAAGACCGTTTTCTTACTGTCGTTTTTTATTCAAAATGTTGTCATTGCAGTCATTCTCCTTAGCAATAGACCACGAGGGGGCACCAAGTTGACATTTTTTTGATCCACTGGCCCGCAAAGATAGTGTGTCTTGTCTTTGGAGCATCCACCTATTACCCTTGAATTCTTGTGCTTATAGCTACATCAGTAGGGTTCTCACAGGTCCAAGAGGGATGATGGTGATTGGGACTTTGGTTGCATAGATTGCTCGAACTCAATGAGAGATGCATTGCACGCACTGCAGCATCAGCGAGACACTAGAACAAATATTCAGCAGATTCATAGGTACGTGAGCGACTCAGAATGCGGTAAGTAGACGATAGAGAAGCCCGACGTTAGGGAAAAGGATCAGGGGCACAGCGGTAACTAACACACGACAACTAAGAACACCAGGGAGTATATGGACCTCTTTAGCCAAGCTCGTGACAGAAATTAATGGTGTTTGTGCTTTCTCTTGTGTCCGCAGTGGCACTCTTGGCCGTGCCAGATGTGGTTTCGGGCTCGAGTAAACTTTCCGTCACAACTCTCCCACTTGCAATCAAATATCTGATAACCCTTTACATCCTCGATGCCATGGGCACTTTTTAAGTGCACACTAGCATCAACACAGGATATCAGGGCACCGCATGCCCCTTCCCTCCACGAACATTTCCGCCTTGCCATGCATACTGGCTGGTCTGTCTGCGTTGTACATGGAGATAGCCGTCACGCATCATTGATATGGGCTGTAGCAGCACTTACAATACAAACATTGCCACCCGGATTGTTCTGAACGACATCGCTGACCTATGCAACGCGTCAGAAATAAACGCACAGAGAAATATTGACATACGACGATAATCGGTGTGTTATCCAAGTTGAAAGACACTGGCGGGTATTCCAGTGCATACTCTAATCCAGACATGTGTTTCGTCATGCGTAAGGATATGGTGGTTATGATGTGTGAAAAAACAGCGTAGTACAGGGTGAACGCACCGATGAATCCGTTCTATCTTATAGTCGACGGGTGAGCCCCCCAAAACCCATCAGAGGGGAGCGACGGTGACATGGGAGCGACCCAGAAGCGTGTATTCTTTTTTTAATTCACCTTTGGTGTGTGTGCTGTACAAGCAACGTAAGGTTACCGGCTGCTCGAGTACACACTCAGACGGACAGGCGTACTCCGTTAATTCAAGTCGAGTGCAGTACAAAAAAAGACAAAGTTTTCACACCACAGATAGTGGAAACTTTGATGGATTTGGTGCCGACCACGTTGCAGCGCCGCTCCCCCAAGTTCAACATCGTGCCACGACAGGAACTTCACAAAAAGAAACAGTCAACAAACGCCGATGAAAACGGGTTGGAGCGGGCCCAGTGAAATGGAACTTGACAAAACCCTACCAATACCAGGATGGTAGTGGAAATAAGCAGAGCGCCCATCGCAAATGTTATTTGACAGCCGACCTCTAGAACGGAGAAAGAAAGAAGTAGCCGTCAAAAAAAGAAGGACCATAAGACCGATCTATTGCTGCCAGGAGCGGAGCCAAGGGACACTAAATATATTGCTTCCAGTGCTTGAGTCAGCAAACTCGATTGTGGGGGCGGTGCACTGAGCTGAACTTAACTGACGCGGCCCTGAGGGAGCTTGTGCAAGGCGCAAAGGCTGGAAGCCCTTCCATCTTCAGCCGTCCTTGGGAGTCCTCCGATCTGGCTTTTTTTGATTCAGCCCTGACGCCAAATGTTTTGTAGGTCAAGTTCGGAAGGATCCCGTCGTTGATCTTACTCGATTTCCTACCACACCGCAACCCTTCATTCTATGTATTACTTAAACTATGCCAACCTCCTCCCACGCCGTATGTAGGGATAAACATTCTGTATTTTCAAAGGCTGCGCGCTCATTTTCCCCGCGGACCAAGAATAGTTCTTTTCTATGCGAAAACAGATCACCTGATTTTAATTGCGAGGCTCATGTTCGCTTGACATCCAGTTGAATTACTCCACTTATCACACCAATCGCCTCACCACACACCCCCCAAACAGCACTTTTTGGAGACAATAAGGGTCTCAGAGACTACCCATTTCCTTTGTTGGCGGCAATAAGTTTCTTAGATCCCCCCCCCTCTCGCGGGCCTCGCAACCTCGGAAATCAAATCTGTCCCTTGAGGCCGTGTACGCGCCTCACCGCGTCCTCATGAGTACCTTCTCAACTCCAAAATTGAAATCGACCTCAAATCGGTCTTGCGTGCCTCCGTCCTCATCACAAAAATCAAATCGGCCTCAAATCGGTCTTGTCGCGCCTCACCCCGTCCTCGTCAGCGCCTCTTCAGTCCCAGCAACGAATCCACGGCCAACTCCGTCACAAAATCTCACCATGGCGGGGCACGATGCCGCCGACCGACCCGTTCGGTCAGCCCCGCGCCCCTGCCTTCTGCGTCGTTCTTTTTTACTCTCATATGGCCCCGAAACCAAGCACTCGACGTGTTCAGACAGACACGAGCCAACCATTCTACCTGATGGACCAGCGGTACGGTGGAACGAACCCAAGTGTCGAGCTCGAGGGGGAGCGGAAGGGTCATGTAAGCCTCAAGCTCAGATAAACCAGCGACAAGGCAGACAAGTCGTGACTACACCGTAGTGATGAGGACCCGGAAAGCCGGCCCAAGGAGCAGTGCAACACATCAGAATACAAGTGCCAACGCTCAGGATCTGGAATTGGCCATGGTAAAGTTGTTGTCGTTGCATTATAGCGCCGTGAGATGGTAGACTGATACAGAGACGTCGATGTTATCGTTTTAGTGACGTGGTAGCGGCCATGGGCGCGCTTGCCCTGTCGTTGACGGATCCGACGTCGCTGATGCGAGTGGTGGGGTCAAACAAATTTAAGAGGTGTGAGCGTGTTAAGCTAAACGATGCTGTGCGGTATGAACGTGCTACATGATACCAGTGTGATGTGCGCCAATAACTCGCGAAGGTGCTTGGAGGCAGTACCTTGGCGAATGTGAAACACCTAAATTACTCTGAAGCGAGGGACAGAAGAGGTCTGAGGGACTTCAAATGACACTCACATACAGCTCACAAGTGCGGAAAATTTTGTGGGGAGCGACTAATTTTCGTTGTAGAGCGAAATTGGTCTGTAGGAACGTGGAGTGCTGCCGAGGATGGTCGATCCGATCGACCACGAAGCGATATTAGTCAGAACAGCCGGTAATCTCCGGGACTACGGTCTCCTATAGTTGTGCCGGCCGACATTTGATTGCACCATTCACTCCACAACGAATCCGCGAATCGACGGGTTGGCTGGCCTTGGACTCGTGCATCTTGGGGGACGATGCCCTTGCTCGAAACGAGTCGCGTGTTCGTCGTCACCGGAATTCGAAGCGGACGGCCGGATGGGGATGAAGGCACAGGATCGCGGAACGTACGCGGGACCTCTGTTAGCAGCTTCCGCGGTTAAATGCTGTAAGGACTTCCGCATCGTCCCCAGCGCAACATCAGCACGCCAACCATCTTCACATCTCTCGAACGACGTGCAGCAGCCGCGTGTAGCAGGTCTTGTTCAGTGGGCACATATCCAGTGAAATTACCCCTTTCAGTGTTTGCGTTTATTTTACTAGGTGATGGCACGTCGGACGTGCTGTGAGCTGAGTTCAGGAAGGTATCTGAGGACAACATCACCGATACCGACATTGACGAATGCTCCGCATTACCATCAACATCATCAAGATCAATCATAACGACCGAAGATTCGTTTGAAATCAGCTCACAGCATGGCCGACGTGCCATCAGCTGGTAAAATATACGCAAACACTGAAAGAGGTAATTTCACTGGATATGTGTCTACCGAACAAGGTCTAGTTACAGATGTCGGTGGTGTTTGTCCTCGGCTCCAATGGCCATCCAACAAATGCTGCTGTGGCGTGATGGCAATAAGATAGAAATGAGGCTGATGGTGGAGGATATCACGGCAATTACGGTCGGAACTCGGGCATAGAGTGCATCTTTAAAGAGAATTTCGAATGGCCAAAGGAGGTAGTTGACCTGGCGGCAGCCACCCATCCAACGCAAACCCCCAACTCTTGCGGACATATTGAATGTTCAGAAAACAGCGGCAAGCCATGCCCAAGCCTGATATCTGCCAACAACCCAAGACGCTGCTGCCTTCGGACCGTAAGAGTGTGTCAACCGACACACAACAAAGCTACCGGCCATCTACTGGGAAGGAGACAGACACGGTCATTCAAAGGCCACTGCACGCTGTGCGCTACTCGATGAGCCAAGGTCGCTGGGTGCAGACCACCCATTGCGAGAATGGGATAAAATTACCCATCCCCTCGTCTTTCCGTCTCCTGACGTGGAACGTCGATTCTGCGCCGAAGAACCCCACATTGCGGCTTACCGCCGCGCTCCACTTCATCCGACAGAATGTGCTCGGATGCAATACGCCGAGCGATCGACCGGAACCGTGCTGCATCCTCCTGCAGCAAGTGCTCGTCGGTGCGTTCAGTTGCATCCGCGTGAACGAGTGGGTACAACGAAATTTCGTCGCCATACCCTCGTTGACAACAGATTGGCCACCCGGTGCGACGTACGGGAACGTCACACTGGTCTCGCGGACGATCCCCGTACGCGGGGCCCAAATTCTCGACTTTAGTAACTCGGAGATGGGACATCATGGGTTGTTGGTGGACGTCGAACTAGCGGTGCCAGCGCCGCGGCACAAACAGCGATCAGCGGACGAGATCACGCGTGTGCGAATCGCCAATACCCACTTGGAGCCAGGTCTGCAGAGGGGACACCCACGGCTGGAGCAGTTGCGCATCATTGCCGCATCGTTGCAGAGGCACGATGTACATGGAGGGGTCGTTGGTGGTGATATGAACGCCATCGGGCCTTCGGACTCGAGCATAGCGAAGGAGGTAGGGTTGACGGACGCATGGCGGAGACGAGAGACAGATGAAGAGGGGTTCACGTGGGGATATCAACCTCCGACTCCATTCCCTGCTACGAGACTGGACAAGATTCTGTGGGTTGCAGGAGGAAGATTGGAGGTCGAAGAGCCCGTGCGGATAGGTGTTGGGGAACGGAATAGATCGGGGGATTGGATAAGTAGCCACTATGGGCTGGAGGCCAATGTGCGTGTCTTGCGCCGTGACTGACCAAGATCGCCAGAGACCAATTCCCAGTTATGGTCGGGTAATACTATTTATTTTAACTGCAGCACCACTTGTTCGCAGTCAAGTTCGATATTTTCTGCGAAATGACTCGACCTGGCCATGCTCGTTGCTGTGACTACAGTATGTGATGTGAACGAGTGATGCTGAATGGGTCCTTGGTGCAATGGATAGCTGTCTGCCGTAGCTCCAGGTGAACATAAATTTGGGCGAAGCCATTTATCATAAACAATAATACTAGTACTCGGGAGAAGGGAGATGACGACAGAGGAATAATGGGAAACACTGATAAGGGTGTGATGAATGCCATCGTCCCATGACAGAAGGGCGGGAGAAATCTTACCCCGATGTGCCACAACCTGGGTTGAACGGAGGACGTATCGAGAGTTCATGCGCACTAGGGGCCGCTATGGTTTGGGTTTCTGGCACTATGAGAGGAATGGTGCGAGAAGCAGAACAGGGGAGGGGGAGGGTGATATTCCTGTCATGGTGGGCCGGGTGGGCATTGCTTGCATTATCGGTAGCGTTTATCACCGTGGAATAAAATCCCTGCCTCGATCACGGCAGAAGTCGATGTCAAACCCACGCAACCTCTGTGACTCGACTGATCCGTCTCTAGTCCCGGTGGCCTGGCAGCGAGCAAGAATGGATAAATGGCACTGATCACGAGTAACCCGTGCGACAAGAACGGTCTTCTAGCACACTCCAGGAATGACCATAGGCGTGGCAGAGCAGATGGGCAGCTCCACCTGTAACCGCTCACCGCTCACACTTCTCTTGCCTAATCAAGAACCTTACATAACGTACCAAACGCGCCACAGACACCCAGTTACAATCTCCGCTCCAAATGATTTCTGTCTCCCTCCCTCTTTCCGATCGACGGTGAGTTGCTGTTTCCTCCCCACGCTTGTGATGAGTGTTGTACAATCGACCACCACTGGCACCTCTTAGTCGACTTGATGCAGCGCGACATTCTTACGCGCTCTGCCTCACTGACATGACCGACGCTCTGACTCTTTTAAGTCCCTCTGTTTCACTTTCTCAAGGCTGACACCTCTCGTTTCAGAATCCACCGTTCGATGCTTGTGTAACCCTAACTGCGCTACGTCGTGCCCCCCGTGGATCCAGAATGACACGGCAACTTGCCTTGTCCTTGTCTGCTTACGCCGGGGCGTTCATAACCTTTGATGTATTTTCGCAAATGTCGCCTGAGTGCTATCGTGGTCTGAAAAGAAACACTGTTAGCAGAGGGCCATTCCCTAAGAAAGTTGATCATCAGAAATGAAATCCGGCCTGATTGACTCGTGAGATGTGTGGCCTGTCTACTCCACAAGAACACGACGCCATCAGGAGGGCGGGACATCCGCATGTTTGGTGTCAGAGGTCTGGGAGTAGGTGAATGGGTTCACAAGTGCGTGCTGTAAAACCGGTCCTCGTACGACAAGCACCTCTTTCTGTGTGATTCCTGGCTTAAGCTTACTTGCGGCCAAGGCCGTCACGTCGGGACCACCTTGATGGCGCGTGTCTATGGGAGGCCACGCATCCCGGTAAACATCGATACTCTGGGAGCGTGAGAGAGTCGTTCCATGCGTGAGGGTGAATGTGTCGCTAGCACTGAGTGGGAGCCACCGAAGGGGGAGCCGGGGACGATCACCACTGTCGAAGACAGTAACAACACGGGTCGCATGACGAACCCACCGCTGGGGATAATAGAAAGTTCTGGCAAGGCATTAGGCATGTCTTTGGCACCATTAGAGCGGCCGAGTCCGTCGACAGGCGATCGTGAGCTTGTGCCCCTGTCGTTTCGGCTTGTTCGCCTGGTTGGTGATTCAGCATGGAGGGCGTACATGTAACAGTGTATAGTACGTCGTGATGGGTGCGAGCCGTTTAAACAGCATCAGAAGAGTGCAAAGAAGAAATAAAAAGAGGAGCAGCAGCAGCAACGACGACCGGGGTATTCAATACGCCGACCAAACCCAAATCGCATTACCAATCACGACCTCTCCTACTCCCACCCGTCCTCGTGTTCTCCGTCACAGCGTCCAACTGGACATTGCGCCGGTCACTGATGTCGTTCTGCCGTTCCAGACTCCTACAATCAACAGTCATACAGGATCAGTGTCTGAGCAGAAGAAAAAAAAAGATGGCGTGATCTATTAAAGAACCTGGAACTGGAACGTAGGTCCGTGAAGACTGAGGTACATGAGTGGGTGGCTATTATATAATGGAACTAAGGACTAGGTACATGTCATTAGATGATATTACAGTGTGTAGTGAGTTCATACATACCTTAATCGGGACAGAGAAACAACTGAAGATGCTATGGAAAAGTATATGGTAATAAAGGTAAAGTAAAGCTGTCATGCATTAATGTGTTGGATAGACAACAAGGAACTGAGGCTGTTATAGTGAAATGGAAGGCCATAATATAGTAATTTCAAAAAATGGCCCAATATTTGATTCTAATGAAGAGTTTGAAGTTTTCTGCACTATCACAGTGGGAATCTTACCTAGTGTTCTGCACCATTTGCCTGGTGCTTCTTCACAATAACCAGTAAGTGGCCTTCAACAAATAACAATGAGTAAGAGGGTTTTTAAAGACTAGTGGTGTTAGAATTGGCAAGCATGCATGCAGCCAGGAACACAAAATGCATTATTCCTAGCAGATATGCATGCGGTCTGTGATGCCACAATATCACAATGTACCTAGCCATATGGACTTCTTTTGTTGCCATATGGTACATGTCTTTTGTTTATTTCATTCTTATATGTTTCTGTCTTGCAACCCTTTGAACCCTGTTATTGCCTTGTTCATAGAGTACATTAGCACTTGTATATAAAGTACACCTCTTTCATCCTGAGCACCTTAGTCTGTTGTTCCACACATGACTGAGGTGAGCATCTTTTATTACTACCATCTTACTCACTAATACTTACTGGTATATAGACATTTCTGATAGGTATATATAATTAGTCCATTGTTCCACACACAACTGAGACATTTCTGATAAGTGGCTCCAAACTAGGCAAGAGAGAGGAATTGAGTCAAGGTCTCTGACAAGTAATACACTGAGCATATTGGCAAGTGCACTAAGAACAAAGGGTATTTACACTAAAAATGGAGGTGGTTAAGACTGGACAAACTCTAAGTCTCTTTCTACCCCCTTATATATTGCCAAAGGCTATTTAAGAGCACCAATAGCCATAATGCATCTAGCAAATACAATGGTCTCTAGCATGTGACTGTGAGAACTTTAGAGCATGTGATCATGCAAATAAGTAGCCTAATAAGAATAACTCTAGGCTAAGGCTAAGTCCTATTATTCAGAGTATTTCCCATTATAGGATTAATCATGTTATATACTGGCACTACTTAGCTAGGGGCTATTTTTCATTCTTTCCCTAAGCTAAGTTATCTTTACTATTTATTATTTACTATCTTTGACTGCTTTCTTTGATCTTATCTTATCTTATCTTATTTTATCCCTCATTGTAGTCTAGACTTTCTCTAATATCATGGCCTAATCCTCTAATGTTATATCTTACCTTTGCCTTGCTTTCTTTTACTAATTACTCTCTATTTGCCATTGGTTCCTATTTAGTTTTCCTTTGCTCTATTTTCTTATTTAGCATTGTTCTCTGTATACCAGCAACCTTATGTATTTCTTATGGCCTGGTCCATGTACACTATGTAGCAATATA
The DNA here is from genome assembly GCA_038088935.1 of Pulveroboletus aff. viridisquamosus. Lineage (NCBI taxonomy): Eukaryota > Fungi > Basidiomycota > Agaricomycetes > Boletales > Boletaceae > Pulveroboletus > Pulveroboletus aff. viridisquamosus. The sequence continues at coordinate 9,638 of JBBPJW010001481.1, forward strand.
TAAAGGGGCAAGGGCATAGATTGATTTTCCAGTCTAGAGCACTTGTTTACTTGTTTAACTTGTTTCCTAGTGCCTCCTTTAGGCTACCATTCTTTTGTTCCCCAGTTTTGAGCACCTCCCAAGATGGTTGCCTCTTGCTGTTGGTCTAGATCCATAATAAAGGTCTCTTGAAAGTGGATGGCCTTGTTATACCAATTCTCTATAATACTAGAGACCTTGTTGAGGTCTTAAATATGTCAAGATAGTCAAAGGAGAATTCCAGCTTTATAGTAGATGATTAGAATATTGTCATTCTTGATGTTAGCCAAGACTATGTGATTCTGAAATTCTATGGTGTATTTGATAAGGGGAAATTTACTTATCCTTCTTGTTTTGGCACATCTGAGTATTGATAAGCCAGTGAATAGTAGCGGCAATGGTGTTTTGCTTCTTAAAGAAGATATTGAATACCTTAATAAAAAAGATCCCATGAATACTACCATGCCAGTGATATACATCTCACAGTAGATAGTTTCCCAGAAGAGAATAGGGCCTTTGATCATGTAGGAAAGGGTAAAGGTGGTCTTCTTCTTATTAAAGTTGTAGACTATAGCATTTACAAAGAGATAAAACTGGACTAAGTCCAGCCAGGCTTCTGCCTTGTTTTGGTCACTATTATAATATTCTGGGATACCAAGGCAGAGCTCTGTGGGTTTAGAGGGAGTGAGAGAGTTAGACATGTTGAAGAAGGGGAAAGATTTTGAAGAGAGGGGATAGAGGAGATGGCATCTGATAGGAAGAAAGTAAGTTCATGTGCTAGAGCATAATCTTGTTCTTGGTCTTCTGTGGAAGAAAGAAAGAGGTTATAACAATTATCTTCCAGGGAGCTAGAATAGGGATTTAAGGGTTCTTCTGTTTAAGAAGAGTTGAGGGGATCCTCTGTGGATTAAGTTCTAGGCTCTTGCCAGAGGGTGTTATGGATCTAGATCAATAGCAAGGGGAAATCAGCTTGAGGGGTGCCCAAAACTGGGGAACAAAAGAATGGTAGCCTAGAGGAGGCACTAGGAAACAAGGTAAACAAGTAAACAAGTGCTCTAGACTGGGAAACTAGTCTATGCCCTTGTCTCCTTATATATTGCTACAAGATGTGCATGGACTGGGCCATGAGGAATACATGAGGTTGCTGGTATACAGAGAACAATGCTAAATAAGGAAATAGAGCAAAGGAAAACTAAATAGGAACCAATGGCAAATAGAGAGTAATTAGTAAAAGAAAGCAAGGCAAAAATAAAATATAACATTAGAGGACTAGGCCATGATATTAGAGAAAGTCTAGACTACAATGAGGTAAAAGGCTATGCTACATGAGATACAAAGGCTAGATCAGGCTAGACCTAATCTCCTGGCATGATAAGATATAAGATAAGATAAGATAAGATGAAAGAAAGCAGTCAAAGATAGTGAAT
>JBBPJW010001482.1:0-11078 GCA_038088935.1 Pulveroboletus aff. viridisquamosus
AGGATTAATCTGTGGCAGAGATCTAGATGATGATTTTCTTGGTCTTATGGTGGCCTGGCTATATTCATATCTGCCTTTATGAGTATGCTTCCCTTCCATTCTCCCACATCCTCATGGTTGTGGTTTCTCTTCTATTTTCCTTGATTTGTGAGGCCATTGCCTCATTTCTGACTCATATGCCCTATGCCCTACTTTTTCTATTTAAAAAGATATAAGAGGTTACTACTATTGGTTAACATAGATAGTAGTTTAGTCATCCTGTATATGGGGCTGTGCCCTCTGAAAATATATATATAGGATAGTGTAGACTTGGAGTTTCCCCAGTCTAATTCTCTTGTAACATTAACTTGTCTATATGGGAGGTTCCACTCAATCCCTTTCTTTGCCTAGTTAGGAGCTCTAGTCTTAAAAGCTCATCTTTGTTGTTGCCATGAGCCTTTACCACTCACTGGTTCAGTTGGGTACAGAGTGCACTCAGAGTGGTGTATAACAAGAACTTATTAAGAACTCAAAGTAATGCCTATCAACAAAGAGTTGCAAGTGGAACTTCCTTGGTAAGAGTGGAACTAGGGTTCAGATGATGCTTGAGAGAGCAAGGTTAAATAAGGCAGAAGTAGCATAAAAAACATAGAAGAGAAAGTATGCTACTTATATATGTTGCAAACCATGCAATGACCACTTTTACTCTCACATGATTGTGGGAATCCCAACCCTATTCAGGCTAAACCCTAGCTTAGGACTTGGCATATACATACGAGTTCTCATAAGGTTAGTGACCATGAGGCACATCTAGGGATCTTCCCTGGATCTCCCCTGGATCTTTCCCGATCCTGATCTCATCTATCTCATCGGATCTGACGGATCTTGAGATGGATCTCATCTGTGGATTGAGATCCCTGTCCTCGCTGTGTCCTGACCCCTTACCTTCCATTCCCCCACATCATTCATTTACGATCCATGCATTCTCCTCACGGCCTACATGAGATTGCTACACTTATGCCATTGGTCGGCTTACTGTATTACTTCAGGGTAGACATGGATGTACATGGTCCATGCACCATTTAGAGTAGTATATAAAGGGCCGGCTCAGAGTGGTAAAGTCCTCAGACTTTATCATTTTGTAGCTTTAGGCATTTGGCTTACAGGTTAAGCTCTTCTCGAAGATCAGGCCCTTCAAGGAAAGGCAGTTCTTAGGAAAGTCCCACGCTCGAGTCTCTTACATGTCCTCCTCGTCGCCATCACCAGTAGCTCCTTGGTTGCTCCACTTCAGAGCCTTCCATTAGGATTTCCCTCTTTCAGTGTTCCTCCTCCTCTATCATCATCTAGGTGTAGTCTCTGATCTTCAGAGTCATAACAATATAGAGGGTAAATAAGGTTCAAACTCAGTTAAATAAATCAAGTGGCATAACTAAGCTGAGTAAGTGATCCATGTGAAAACAGATGGAATTTGATGAAAGTGGCTATAAGTAATATCTACTAACTAGAAGAATGTTCTAGAACAAAAGAAGTCTAAAGGTTGCAAAGTGCAACAAGAAAGCATTATGAACATGTGAAGATCAGAAGCTAGGATGAGAGAGAAAAATAAAAAGGGATAATTATAATACCTTCTGCCTTTTTACCTTCTTGGCCTGCCACCTGGTAATCTCTTCCACCATCTTCCAAGCCTTCTCTACTTTCCTCTGTGCTTTTTCTCCTTTTTTGCCTTTTCTTGCCATTTTCACTTGATGTACTTTACATTGCCAAGCTCTTTGTTGTTCTTCATATGCTCCTTGAGATACACATCAGACCAGATATGTTATGACTCTGGAAACCAGAGGCTACACTAGACAAAGTGGACAGAGGATGGAACACTGAAAGAAGACCAAAGATGGAGACTCTGAAGAGGAGCAACCAAGGAGTATGAGATGATGAGGAGGACTCAGAGGAGACTTGAACTTGAGCAGCTAAGGGCCTATGCCTGAAGGGCCTGGTTTCCTGAGAAGTGCAAACTATGCAAAGCACTGAAGTGATAAAGTCTGAAGACTTTAGCACCTAGCACCCACCCTTTATATATTGCTCAGAAGAGGGCATGGACCATGTAGCTACATCCTACCCTGAACCACTGCATATCTAGTAACCAATAGTAGAATGAGAGCACTTGTGTAGGAAGTATGGAAAAGGCATGGAGTAGAAATAAAAAGTAAGGCAGTGGCCTCATGACTAAGGTATGGAGAAGAGAAGAGGCATGGTCAACATGAGGACGAGGATCTCTGCCACAGATGAGATCACCTCCAAGATCCGTCAGATCCATGGAGATAACCAGATCTCAGATTGGGCAGATTCAGGAAAGATCCATAGATGGATCATGTGACTACTAACTGTAAGGGAACTCATAAAGTATTGCTGATTCTAGCATAGGGTTAATCCTGAAAAGGAATAGACTTCCCACAATCATGTGATGTAAAAGTGGTAGTTGCGATAGGTTCACAACAAGATGTAAATGTTAGTAAATGTGAATATGATTGAGAAGGTTGCCAAGAAAATTTTTCTAAAGTAGTTATTGTCTTTTATGGCTTATAACCAACTAAAATTCTGACACTTACTCCAATGTGCTCTAAATAAGGTCACATGGCTAAGGCCTTTAGAGATTCTATTATATACTTCAAGAGTGCAATCTTACAAACTGATAGTAAGTGGTAAAGGCCCATAACAATAACAACAAAAGGGCTTTTATGCTAGATTCCCAGAACTAGACAAAGGAAAGAATAAGTGGAAATCCCCTATAAAACAAGCTAATATTACAAGAGGTTTAAACTAGGAAAACTCCAAGTTCTTACCATCCTGTATATATATTGCCAAAGGGCACAGCCCTCATATACAGGATGATTAACTACTTATTTATAGCCATCAATGGTAGTAAGTGCTCTTGCTGATAAATAAGAAGACATAGGGTAAAGAATAGAAGTAAGACAGTGGCTGTTATGGACCACTCTGAGTCCAACTGAATACCACACAAATGTCCAGTAAGTGACAGGCAATGACAATAACAAGGGGCTTTTGGAACTAGTGGTCTGAACTAGACTTGTGAGTCTTGAAGGGAAAACCCAAATTAGCATGAGGGTATCCCAAGTGTTTAGGCCATAGGAGAAGAGGAGAACCTGGGTTAACTCAAGTTAATGAGCCCAGAGTAAGGGAAGTCAGGAGCATATATAGGATGACTAAACTACTATCTATGTTAACCAATAGCAGTTATCTCTCATACCTTCTATAAATAGGAATAGTGGGCATAGGGCATGATCTAGGAATAAGGCAAGGGCCTTGCAGATCAAGGGATGTAGAAAAGAATCACAACCATAAGGATATAGGAGAATAAAAGCATCAGAGTAAGCAGATATGAATATGGCATGGCTGCCATAAGGCCAAGAAAATCTATCTTGATCTCTGCCACAGATCCAATCCTAATCTAGATCTGTCAGATCAGATGTCATTGGTAAGATCTAAGATCTCATCTGAGATCCAGCCATATCAACATTGCAAACCCATTAACAGAGAATACTCTGATATAACAAATCAATACCTAGCCTAGGGTTTATTCTTATAGGGCAGGCAAGTCCCATGGTCACATGAGTGAGACTGTTAGTGTATGATGGAATCATAACAGTGGCCTCATAAATCAAGGGATAAAAAAAAAGTACCATATTATGAGGATGTGTGTTATGGGCTGCAAGATTGCAGTACTACAAACTCAAGAAAGAGGTCGTGAATAAGGAATAGCTTCAAGAGTGAACATGAGTAATATACAAATGTTCAAAGCTGAAAAGCCAAGAGCAATAGAGCTACAGTTTATATAGGCTATAGTATGGCACATGGATCAAGTCCCTAATGGGAACTTTTCCATACATGCAACATAGAAATTGTTACATATCTTGCACAATCACCACTGTCACATCACATGATCATGGGAGAGATACTCCTTTTCAGATAACCCTAGCTTAAGGTCTGACTATTTGCTATAAGTACCTTATGGTTAGTGATTATAAGACTAGAGATCTGGAATCTTTCTAGGATCTGCCCATAGATCTTTTTTATCTAGATCTGAATGTTATCTTCTTGGATCTGACAGATCTCAGATCTACATCTATGATTCCATCTATGGCAGAGATTCCCATCTTCATGTTTCTGTAAGTCTTCCCTTCTTTTTTATTCCTTATTTTTGATCCATGAGGCCACTGCCTTACTCTTAATATCTGCTCCATGTCTTCCCCTCTCCTATTTAATAGTGTGTCCTTACTGCTATTGATGTCCATAGATAGTAGTAGTAGGGTAGGCTTAGTGTACATGGTCCATATACCTCCCTAGGCCATATATAAGGGGCAGATATGGGTAGTCAAGTCTCTCAGACTTGATCACTTTGTACTTTGCTTTAAGCACTTCTTTGGATTTCTACCCTTTCAGGTCAGGCCCATAGTTGCATGGGCACAAGTCTCTTCCAAGTCCTTCTTTATTACTTCCTCCTTGGTTGCTTCTTTCCAGAGTCTCCTTTAGGTTTTCCCTTTTATGTTACTTTTTCCATTCTTTGTCTAGGTTTAGCCTCTGGAATCCAGAGTCATAACAGAGATCAAAAAGAAGAGAAGTCAGTGTGAAAACCATCAAGCATTTCAACTTCTGAAAAGGAAGAGAAGTACATGGAAATAAAAAGAAGTATTTAGGGTTTTCAAAGCATGAGGCTAATTCTAAGCCCTAGGTCAGGTGACCCATTACATGCTCCTGATAAGATAAAAGATTAGATAACCACATGGAGAAGATTAGATAAAGTCATGTGATCAAAAAAGGAAAAAACATGACATAACAATGTAAAAGAATGAAAGAAAAGTATATAGCAAAGACAGATATAAATATGGCAAGATAGCCATAAGGCCAATATGATCCCCATCTGGATCTCTGCCATAGATTAATCTTAATCTAGATCTTATCTGAGATCTGCCATATTATGTAACCAATACTAAAATATAGGGTAAACTCTAAATAATGAATCAAATCCAATCCTAGGGTTATTCTTGATTTGACAATAAAGTCTCATGATCACATGACAAGATTGTTAGTGTTCTGTTGAGCACATAACAGGTTCAGGCCTTAAGAGAAGAATACTATTATATTATATGTTATAAAGTTTACTTCATTTTATCTCTAATGCAACTTTAGTTGCCTTTTGTTTATCAGCTACATGTTATTTAGTTTCCCTGCCTCCAGTGCTCTATCTAGTGACACTTATAACTTCATATACTTAGTTCCAAGCCTTTCCAATACAACTCCATAGTTATTCTAATCTTACTTTCTATTCCTATTTTTTTTCTTCTTATTTTTTCCTATTATTTTTTAGTTTCATCTTGATGACATTGTCAGTGTCATTTCTGATATCTTTATTTGTATCTAGGTTGTATTGGCATCTGACTTTGCTTCTGAAACAACTCCTGTCTTATTTTCTTTCTTTCTTTAGATAATTCACTTCTCTAAGATATAAATACTGTAGCTCTGTATCTTGTACCTTAGTTTGAATATTAGCATAATCTAGTGCTCTCTTCTATAATTCTGCATCCTCCTTCTATCTTGTGAGCAGGTTCTATGTTCTCATATCTCTAAATCCAAGTCTCTACAACTTACTCTGATTCTCTAATTCTTTCTGCCTTCTTTTGAAATTTGAGGCATCAGGACTAGTGCAAAGGCACACCACATAAGATGAAGCCAAGCTCTATTTGACCCTTTCTTCAGAGAGTTCTAAAGAAGATTTGGTATGTGCTCAAGTATTTAACAGTTTAACAAGAAAATATTGTAAGTAATTCTAAGAGAAAATGAGTGAAAGTTAAAAAAATGGTAGTATAATAGTGCATAAGAGGGTAAAAGTATCCAGAGTTATTCCAGAAGGGGTAAAGTAGCCTTAGCAGCTGTTATAATGCATATTTTTTATCTTTTTACTTTTTATTCACTCTTTTATTTCTTTACCTATTACCAGTTTAGACTATAATATCATACCATGCATTTACCTCATATATTTCTAAGTTTTCACTTCTCTCTTACCATTAAATAACTTACTATACACTAGTTTAGAGTAGGCTAGATCTGTTATGGGTGACTACCCATCCTGGCCTTGGTACTCAAACTACCTTGGTGAGCACCTGTCCTTGAATATCTGCTAGGGCTTTTAAGCTAGTGGCCCCTAACTAGGCAGCATAGAGAAGGGATGAGCCAAACCCTAGAGAGCCTTAGTGAATTCCCTTCTTGGGAATGGACTGAGGATTATAGAGATCTTCTGTATAATCTCAGCTAAAAGACAAGAGAGTGAGACTGAGGAAACCTCAGCTTACCACTCCCTGCCTTATATATTGTCAGGGCCCATGTACAGACCAAGTACAGGAAGCCTACCCTAATCTATGCTATCTATGTAAACCAATAGCCTAAGTAGCTTATACCTCTCAGATAATAGATAAAGAGAGAATGCATGGATCAGGTGAGGAGTGAGACAGTGGCCTCACAGATACAGGATGGAGAAGAGATACGCCACACCATAAGGATGTGGGAGAATGAAAGAAAAGCACTTGTTATGGCTCCAGCCTAACACGCAGTTGCACATGACCATGAGAGACTGCAGAAGCATGTGATGCACTGGTTATATGACCAGGAGCATGTAATTGTGCAAATGAGTAGCCAAACAAGGCAAGCCCTAGGCTAAGGTTAGCGTCCTTTAGAGTATTTTCCTGGCACCAGCAGGTCACGTGACTGTGGCTGGATCTCAGATGAGATCTTAGATCAGTACCCAATGATATCTCTTTGGAGATTAGGATCTGCATTGTGGCAGAGATCCAAATGAATCTCCTCAGCCTCTAGGTAGCCATGCTGCATTCATAGATTAGGGCAGTGCTTCCCTTCCATTCCCCCACATCCTCATGGTGTGGCAGCCTCCCCTTTACCATCCCCTATCTGTGAGGCCACTGCCTCACTGCCTCACCCAATTCATGCTCTTCTTATCTATTACTTAGTTATGAGGCCCTTTAGCTATTGGTGACCATAGATAGCACTGTTTAGGGTAGGTCTTCTGTGGTTGGTCCATGCATGGCCACCAGCAATATATAAGGCAGGAGATGCAAGGCTGGGTTTCCCCAGTCTTGCCCTTTTGTGACTTAGGTTCAGATTATACAGCATGATCTAAGGCTTGATCCCAAGAAGGGATCTCCCTTCAGCTCTCATACACTGTCTGGCTTTGGTTTATACACAAGGGCCCAGGTCTTATACTGTCTTTTATCTGCCTAGTTAGGGGCCACTAGCCAAAAGCCTCAGCAGATCCCCAGTATCAAGGAACAGGACATTCATCAAGGAAGACTTGAGATTTAAGCAAGGATGGGTAGTTACCCATAACAGCACTGGCCTGATCTATGAATATGGCATGGCCACCTTGAGGCCAAGGAGATCACATTGATCTCTGCCACAGATCCAGATCCTAATCTCCAAGGAGATATTATCAGCATCTATGATCTAAGATCTCATCTGAGATCCAGCCACATCATGTGATCTAGCCTATGTGGGAGAATACTCTGAATAGGACTCTGACCTTAGCCTAGGGTTTGCCTTATAAGGCTGCTCATTCACATGATCACATGCTCTGAAGACTCTCATGATCATGTGTGACCATGTGTTAGGCTGGAGCCATAACAAGATCTACATGATCTATGTACATTTCTGTAGCATATATAAAGGGCCATTTCAAGTCTGGGTCTTTCCAATCTTGCATACTTGAGTTCTTGCTTTATACAAGGCCTTGATTCATGTCTTATTCCTCTTGTCTAGTTTACTGGTCTAAGTTAAACCAAAGCTTGTTGTCAAATATCATATTAATTAGAAAAAACCCTCAGTTAAAGTCAGTTTTAGTTCAACATAAAGAATGCATTTTAGCAGTAATTAGAAAATAACAGAGAGAAAGTGTATGTAGATTATCTGTTTTGATTTCTAATACATTAATGGCTTTAAAAGCTGCTTGAATATATTCTTTGTTTTGAGAAACCTGAATCTTACTTGGCTGGCAGTTATAATATTGGGTATTATAAAACAATGGTAAGGGCTAAAACTACTTATTTAATATGGCAGATTATATAAACATTAGACTATAGAATATCTCAAATAGACAATGCATGAATTACATTTTTGTAGAGTTACTCCCTGTTTAACTGCAATAAAGGACCATTAGTGATTATATAAGTATTAGCACATTTTATAGACTTTGAACTACTATTTAATGTAATTTTTGTTGGAGTATATCAAGTAAATGATGATTTTTCTAGATAATAGTCAAATAAGTGCTATATGTTATGCTCTCATTCATTTTACTGTCCTGCTATTGTACTAATCTAATTTTTATTTCCATTTTTACTTCTACTTTTTACTTTATTTCTTTGCTTTTTTATTTATATAGAAGTATTATTTTATTTAGTAGCATAGCTTGGTCTATGTATAGATACTTAATGTAATAGCCATGTTATTCTAAGTCCCTTGAACTTAAACACTTATGGTATAGCCCTTTTTTGGCTATTGAGTAATCTCTAGTAAAGTCCAGTATGTTCTGCTTCTATAGTATTATAATTTCTTTTCTCTGTTGCATTATTTTCTTTCTTGCTCTTTTCTTTTTTATAGTACTCTTGACTCAATTGCAAATCCCCATTGAAAATTAAGGTAATGTTTTATGTTTTTCAAATAAACAATTTGAAATTACCATTGCAAATCTTAAAAAGCACATTTAATTTTTTATAGCAGCTTAAAAAACTATCCCAATGTTTGCATGTTTTGCACTAAATGCAATGGCTATTAATAACTACTAATTATTATACTAGGCTATAAATATATGAAATGCAGTACTTGCTCTTGGCTTTCTATTGGTCCAATAATCAAAGCATTTGTTTTGGTAACATGGCAACTATATTAAAATAACAACTTATTGGATCAGTTTTTTAACTTTAAATAGAATATGATATTTAGTACCTGGCATAATCTTACTTGGCCTTGATAATTGCTTAAATCCTTCTAGGCATGCTTTCTATTCATTTTTAACACTTCTTCACAGAAATCATTTCCCACTCTATTATCACTCTATTTCATAATTGATAAACTCCTGTAGATATTCTTTTATAATCTGAAAGGCATTTTTTCAAATAATCCCAAGTATGTTTAATAGGATTAAGGTCTGAAGATTGAGCAGGCAAATTCAGAAGCTTAATATCTTGCTTCTTAAACTAGACTTAAGCTCTTCTTGAGATATGCTTGGGATTATTATTTTGATAAAAAATAATTTTATCTGAAGGAATTTCAGAATTCTCTGTTATGGTTCCAACCTAACATGACAGTCTCACATGACCATGAGAACTGTGGAGCATGTGATCATGTGAACAAATAGCCTTACAAGGCAAACTCTAAGCTAAGGCTAAGTCCTAATTCAGAGTATTCCCCTGGCATTAGGTATTGGTCACATGATGTGGCAGATCTCAGATGAGATCCAGATCTTCCAATGACATCTGATCTCTTGATCTAGATTAGGATCTGATCTGTGGCAGAGATCCAGATTGGATCTCCTTAGCCTTGTAGTGGCCATGCCCATCTTATTAATCAATACCAGTGCCCTTCCTGTTGTGGGATACTCTCCCACGCTCGAACTCCGAACTCCGTCCTTGGGGAACGCCGACTCTCTAGACTTTCCTTGTAGATCTTCTATGAGGCTTTTGGCTAGTGGCCCCGAACTAGGCAGTGAAGGGAAAGGATGAATCTGTGAGGTCTCGTGTATAAACCATAATGCCAGCAGGTCTGAGAGATCAGCCTGTATAACCAGCCAAGGTCACAAGAGGTCAAGACTGAGGAAACCTCAGCCTTGAACCGCCTGCTTATATATTGCCAGGGTCCGCGCACGGACCAACTACAGGAAGCCTACCCTAGAGATGCTATCTATGTGAACCAATAGCTAAAGGGGCTCCTATGACTCAGCATATTAAATAAGGAAGAAGTAGGCATGGATCATAATGGAAGAGTGAGGCAGTGGCCTCGCGGATAAGGGATAGATAGAAGGAATACGCCACACCATGAGGATGTGGGAGAATGGAAGCGTACCCGATACGATCTAGAGGAAAGGCATGGCCGAGGAGATCCATTGGATTTCTGCCACAGATTAGATCTGGATCTCCATCTGGAGATCTGCCACATCTCGTGACCAATACCTGATACTTAGAAATACTCGTAGAAAGGACTAGTAACCCTAGCCTAGGGCTTGCCTTATATGGTTGCTCGTTCGCACGATCACGTGCAACTGATCATGTGACCAGCGCATCACGCACTCTGAAGTTCCCACGGTCACATGCGACCGTCATGTTAGGCTGAAGCCGTAACACTTCCATTTCACCCACATCCTCATGGTGTGGCTTCTCTTCCATTCCTTCCCTTGATCCATGAGGCCACTGCCTCACTCCTCATTGCCACCCCATATTCTCCTCTTATATATCTATTTAGAGGTAGGAGCTACTTTAGCTATTGGTGACCATAGATAGCATAGATTAGGGTAGGCCTCCTGTAGATGGTCTGTGTGCAGACCTTGACAATATATAAGGCAGGGGGTGCAAGCTGGGAAAACCCAGTCTTGCTCTCTTGATCTCTAGGCTAGATCCACAGTAGTAATCTGTTACAGTGCAAGCCTAACATGACGGTTGCACGTGACCATGGGAACCTTAGAGCATGTGATGCGCTGGTCATGTGATCAGTTGCACGTGATCGTGCAAATGAGTATCCTTACAAGGCAAGCCCTAGGCTAGGGTTAGTAGTTCTCTACGAGTATTCCCCCCGCACTAAGATATAGGTCATGTGATATGGCTGGATCCCCGATGGGATCTTAGATCAGTACCCAATGATATCTCTACGGAGATTAGGATCTGCATCTGTGGCAGAAATCTAGATAGATCTCCTCAGCCTCAAGGTTGCCATGCCTTTTTCATAGATCTGGATCTAGGTGCTTCCCTTCCATTCTCCCACATCCTCATGGTGTGGCGTATCTCTTCTCCATCCCTTAGTCACGAGGC
>JBBPJW010001483.1:0-11077 GCA_038088935.1 Pulveroboletus aff. viridisquamosus
CCATGCACATCTTGTAGCAATATATAAAGGGGCAAGGGCATAGACTGGTTTCCCAGTCTAGAGCACTTGTTTACTTGTTTACCTTGTTTCCTAGTGCCTCCTCTAGGCTGCCATTCTTTTGTCCCCCTAGTATTGGGCACCCCCCAAGGTGGTTTCCTCTTTCTGTTGGTCTAGATCCATAACACAATGTAAATGTTATGATGCATTTTTTTCATTTCTTGATCATGTGACCTTTATCTTATCTTTCCATGTGGTTATCTAATCTTTTATCTTATCAGGTCACATGACAGGTCACATGACTCAGGGCATAGGGTTAGCCTCATGGCCTTAAGACCCTGTGCTTCTTTTTATTTCCATTCCTTTATTCTCATTCCAGAAGCTGGACTCTTGGTGGTTCCCACAGATGCTTCTATTCTTTTTGATTCCTGTGCCTCATGTATGGGAACATTCACATCAGGGGCTTGGTCCATGTGCAGAGCATTGTAGTATAAATACTGTAGCTTTAGTGTCTCAAGACTCCAGTCTTGAGCACTTGTACTATACTTGTGTTAACTTGAGTACTTCCCTTGATAAAACTCTTCTCTTCTGAGCTTAGTGGCACTGCAATCTTGCAGTGCATAACAGTAAAGAGTTAAAAGATAATAAAAAGATGGAAAAAATGAAGAGAAATAAACATGTGCATTATAACAGTTACTATTACAATTGCTTCCTTTTTTTTCTTTTTCTTTTCTTATCTTAGCTTCTGCTCTTTGTGCATCTCTGATGCTTTGCTGTTGCATTCTGGAATGTTCAGACTTCTTCTGTTTCAGAACATTCTCTTAGTCAGCAGGTATTACTCATAGCCCACTTTTATTTCATTCTATTCATTTCCACATAGATTACTTACTTATTCTAGTTACATACTCTGGCTTATTCAACTGAGTCTGAACCTTATTATCTCTATATAAGTAGCATACTTTCTCTCTTATGTTTCTCATGCTACTTCTGCCTTATTCTACCTTGCTTTCTCCAAGCATTGTTTGAACCTTTGTTCCACCCTTACCAAGAGAGTCTTGCTTGCATCCCTTAATGGCAAGCACCACTTAAGAGTTCTTGACAAGTTCCAGTGTCCTTGTCTTATCTCTAATTCTTACTAAGGAACTATGGTGCTATTCCATGCTTGCAACATCACTAGTACCCAAGGCTGAACATTATCAAGCCTCTGTTATAACATATTTTTTCACTTTTTAATAATGTGACCTTATCTTATCTTTCCACATGGTTATCTAATCTTTTATCTTATTAGAGCATATGATGGGTTAGTTGATCTAGGGCTTAGGGTTAACCTCATATCTTCAGACCCTGCAGAGTTTATTTTATTTCCATTACTTCTTTTCTTCTTTTCTATTTCAGAGAAGCCTGACCCTTGATTTTCCCATGAGGGCTTCTCTTCTTTTTAATCCCCATGTTGCATGTATGAGAACATTCCCATCAGGGACTTGATCCATGTGCAACTCTGTGGCATATAAATATTGTAGCCTTAGTCTCAAAGCCCCAGCTTTGAGCACTTGTACTACTACTTGTGTTAACTTGTTGCTTCCCTTATATCATTTTCTTTTCTTGTTGAGTTAGTAACATATTGATCTCAGTATGCATAACAGCCTCTCCCTTTAGTGCATGATAGCCATAAGGTCTATGTTAGTTCCTACCTGGGCCTAGCATAACAAAAGAAGTAGCATCTCTACTTGTGGCTATCATTGCTGTAGTTCCATCAACATTCCACCCAAGACCCCCTTATTTCTTGACATTCTCTGGGAAAAGCCTAGATCTTGTTATAATTCCCCATTTCTTTTTCCTTTTTTTATTGCCATGTTTTACCTTCATGCATCTCAGATGCTTTCTTGTTCAAGTTCTGAAACCTTCCCCTTCTTCCATTCCAGAACATTCTCTAACTCATGTGCTTTAACTCATGATCTGCTGCTCTCACATGAGTCATACCATTTAACACATGGATAGTGAAGTGGGAGACTACCCACTCTGCCTTGATACTTGAACTTCTTTGGTGGACGCTCCTAGAACTCAAACTTATGTAGCTTTTGTGCTAGTGGCTATGAACTAGGCAACCTTGAATGAGACCTTGGGCTCTTGTATAAACCTGTTGCCAGCAGCTCTGTCATGAAGAGGGCTGTATAACCAGCTAAGAGGTCAAGAGAGCAAGACTGGGGAATACCCAGCTTGCACCCCCTGCCTTATATATTGTTGAGATCTGTGCACAGACCAAGTACAGGAGGTCTACCCTAAAGTGTGCTATCTGTGGACACCAATAGCTAAAGTAGCTCCTACCTCTAAATAGATAGATGAGAGGGAGAACATGGGGTGGATATGAGGAGTGAAGCAGTGGCCTCATGAATCAAGGGAAAGGAATGGAAGAGGAACCACACCATGAGGATGTGGGTAGAATAGAAGATAGCACAGGTATTGACTTATAAGTGCAGCATGGCTGCCTAGAGGCTGAGGAGATTCAATCTGGATCTCTGCCATAGATCAGATCCTAATCTAGATTGAGAGATCAGATATCATTGAAAGGATCTAGATCTCATCTGAGATCTGCCACATCATGTGACCAATACCTTATGCCAGGGAATACTCTGAATATAGGACTTAGCCTTAGCCTAGGGTTTCCTTAATAAGGTAACTTGTTTGCACAATCATGTGCTTCTGGCACATGACCAGTTGCATCACATGCTCCACAGTTCCCATGGTCATGTGAGACTGCTGTGTTAGGCTGGAGCCATAACAGATAGCTTCTCTCATATTCCATCCATTTCCACATGGATTTATTACTTAGCACTTATTATCCACATAACTTATCCAACTGAGTCTGAACCTTGTTTCTCTATATTATAAAGTAGTGTACTTCACCTTCCTTCTCCCTATGCTACTTCTACCTTCTACCCTTCTATCTCCCACATCAATTACTCAATATCTTGGTCACCTTAAGGCTACTTCCACTTGGTAATATATTCCTTTTTAGTCCATGCATCAGTGTACAAGAGAGAACCCTTGAACTCCATCAACATCAGCTGTTGATTGTACTCTGCAGGCCAGCATCCCTGTCATAGCTCAACATTTCATCCAAACACCTCTTGCCAGTGTTATCCTTGTGTTATATCACTCCTTGTCCATGAGCTGACCCTTTGTTGAGCTTATTCCTTGCAGTTCCCTCTTCTGAAGGTCTATGCTTGACCCTACCCAGGCCTAGTGCAACAGATCTCAACCTGTGAAAAACCCTCTAGAATCTTCTGAAACAGAAAAACCCTTGACCCACTACTCTAGCTTCCCAGAAGATAATCTTTATGATCTTTTTTTGCCCTTTACAGAATATCAAGAACAAGATTATGTTCTTGCATATAAATTCTCTTTTTCTTTACAGATCCTCCAGGAACCTACTTCCCCCTTTCCTACTCCTGCCCACTACTGCTCTCTTTTCTCTCTTTTCTTGAATTCTCTCCCCTTCCCCACAATGTCCAACTCTTCCCCCTCTATCAAATCCACTGAGCTCTGTCTTGGCACCCCAGAATGCTTCAATGGTGACCACAACAAAGTGGAAGCCTGGCTGGACTCTGTCCAGTTTTATCTCTTTGTTAACACTGCAGTCTATAACTCAGATAAGAAAAAGATTGCATTTGCCCTCTTGTACATGACCAAAGGCCCTGTTCTCTTCTGTGCAATCACCTACTGTTATGCACCCCAAAAGTGCAATCCAAATACTAGCAAACACCAGTGAGTGACAGGCAATTAATAATGACAAGAGGGCTTTTAGCTAGTGGCCTCTAACTAGGCTTGGTGAATCTTGATGAGGGTAATCCAAGTTAGCACCACAATGCAGTGCTCAGGCTTCAAGAAGATTGAAACAGTGGCTGCCATCCTATCCTCAAGTCTTGATACTGGAACCAGTGAACACCTTTACTCAATAGCTGAGGTTTGAACTAGACCTCAGAGAACTAGGCAAAAGTAGAAGAAGTAAAGGAGTCAAGGCCTTGTATAAAGCTAAGGGCTCAAGTGCACAAGACTAGGGAAACCCAGCTTGAGCTAACCCTTTATATATGATACAAGAATGCACACAGACCAGGTAACTTGGGTCTGCCCTAAAGTATGCTACAGTAATCAATTCAATGGCAATAAAGGAGCAAGTACCTTAGCAGTACCTTATGGTATCTGCCAGGTAATAATATCATGGTCTGGAATGTTCTGGACTTGTGACCATGTGAAGATGTGTAAAGTTAAGGGTTCCCAGGGTCACATGATAAGAAAAAAGAAGAGTGATTATAACAAGATAATGAAGAGGGAGTAACTCAGGTTAATACTGAAGTGCCCAAGTAAAGGGAAGTAAGATACAAGTAATCAAGACTGGAGAGACTTCAAGTCTTGCCCATCCTGTATATATATTGCCAGGAGGCATAGTCTTGTACACAGGACGAGTAATCTACTATCCAGGTGAACCAATAGCAGTAACCTCTTGTACCTTCTTAAATAGGAAGTAGGGCATAGGGCATATGAGTCAGAAGTAAGGCAGTGGCCTTATGGATCAAGGGAAATAGAAGAGGAACCACAACCATGAGGATGTGGGAGAATGAAAGTACTCAGGGTCAATGGATATGAATAATGCCTGGCAACCATAAGGCCTAGAAGATCTATCTAGATCTCTGCCACAGATATGATCCTAATCTAGATCCTTTAGATCAGATGTCTCACATGATTAACCCATGAGTGAGGAATACTCTGAATCATAAATCAAACCTCAGCCTAGGGTTTATCCTTATAAGGCAGGTGAGTCCCATGGTCACATGAAAAGACCATCAGTGTTTGCTGAGCACATAATACCTACTGCAAAAAGAGCATTGCTGGCACAGTGATCTCCATGGGATTCTTTAGCAGCTTTATTAAGACATTTGATGCCTTATTCAAGAAGCAAGACTCTGTTGTATCTGTTACAGTTTTCATATCTTTTGCCTTTTCTTTATTCTAATTACTTCTATATTATTATTTATCTTACTATAGTTGTTGTGGCCTTTATATCATAAATGTTGTGGGACACTTCCCACGCTCTCGAACTTCTCTGACTCCTTGGGGAATGCCAATGGTCTCTGGACTTTCCTAGATCTTCTATGAGGCTTTTGTCTAGTGGCCCCTAACTAGGCAGAGGAAAAGGATGAGTCGGGTGAGGCCTTGTGTATAAACTCTGGGCAAGCAGTGGTTGAGAGCTAAAGGGGAACCCCACTAGAGGTTGGCCCTCAGATCGAGCTATGACTTAGCCTAAGTCACAAGAGGTCAAGACTGGAGAACCCAGCCTTGACATCTCCTGCTTATATATTGCTGGGACTCGTGCATGGACCAGCTACAGGAGACCTACCCTAGAGTAAGCTATCTATGGGCACCAATAGCATAAGGTGCTTGTGACTAAGTATATTAAATAGGTGAGGGAAGAGCATGGATCGGAGATGAGGAGTGAGGCAGTGGCCTCGTGGATCAGGAATGGAGAAGAGGGAACCACACCATGAGGATGTGGGAGAATGGAAGGGAAGGCATGAGATACGATTTATGAAGAAGGCATGGCTGCCTAGAGGCCGAGGAGATCTATCTAGATCTCTGCCACAGATCAGATCCTAATCTCCATAGAGATATCATTGGGGACTGATCTAAGATCCCATCAGGGATCCAGCCATATCATGTGACCTATACTCAATGCCGGGGAATACTCGTAGAAGAACTAGTAACCCTAGCCTAGGGCTTGCCTTGTAAGGAAGCTCGTTTACACAATCACATGCAACTGATCATGTGACCAGCGCATCACATGCTCCACAGCTCTCACAGTCATGTGAGACCATCATGTTAGGCTTGCACCATAACAATAAATATAATAGCATTTCCAGGTATCTCAAGTCTTTAGACTTGAGTACTTGTGATATCCACCTTCCTTGATGTGATATCCCTTCAAGTTAGTTCTAAAATCTATAAGATAACCATTTGAATCTTTCTTTCTCTATCAGCCTGGTTTTAGGTGGTTTTCAGTTCCTCTCTTGTTTCTGTCTCTGGCTGCTCAACATTTATCAAGGTTATAATAGTATCCATGGTCCATTGACTTACCAATATCCAGATACATTAGAATAAGAAAGGCAAGTGGACCCCTTGCTTACTAAGTACACTGCAGAGTTTCAAATCTACACAGTTATTGCCAACATCAAAGATAATCATGTCCTTATTACTTACTATGAAGCTGGAATCCCTTTCTGGCTCTTACATTAAATCCAAAACCTTGACAAGATTCCCACCACCATAAGAAAATAATATGAGAAAGCTGTCCACTTTCAAGGAACCTTAGAATACACCAAGCTTACTAAGCTTCAATATAAGAACCTCAAAACCCATGCCTGGACCCCTGCCCCCTTAGTGATCCCTTAGGCTAAAAAGAACCCAAATATCATGGATGTCAACTCTATTTGACTTATCAAGTTAATCCCCCAGGAATAAAAATAATGCTTTAAGCTTGGTCTCTGTCTCCAGTGTAGAAAACCTGGACACAATACAGCCTTATGCTCCAACCAGTACTCCTTCCTACCCATATTCAACTTCATCACCACCAGTGTTTAGTATGAGATGTTGTCTTTATTGGTCCATAAATGTCCAAGTAAGTCCAGTGAAGGACTTAATGTAATTCTGTGTCTGATTTGATAGAAATAACAGCATGGTGCCATTTTTTATCAAGGCAAGGCTTGCAACAATCAGTATGCTCCTGTTACTTATTAATATCCATTCCTATAACCATATTCTTTTGATACAGCTTAAAATGGTAACTACCATCCTGTCTTGATACTTGAGTCTACCTTGGTGGACACTCCTATCCTATCCTTGATAACTGATGAGGCTTTTGGTCTAGTGGCCCCTAACTAGGCAGTGAAGAGAATGGATAAGTTCCTGGGCCCTTGTGTAAACCAATAGCCAGCAGCACTGAGTAGTCAGTCTATATAACTAGCCTAGAGGTCAAGAGAGCAAGACTGGATTTCCCCAGCTTGCACCTCCTGCCTTATATATTGCCAGTGCTTGTGCACAGACCAAGTACAGGGAGCCTACCCTAACCTATGCTATCTGTGAACACCAATAGCAGTACTGGCTCTTATTAAATAAGGAAGGAGAATGCATGGGGTGAATATGAGGAGTGAGGCAGTGGTCTCATGGATCAAGGGATATAATGGAAGAGAACCACACCATAAGGATGTGGGAGGAATGGAAGTGCACTGGTATCAATCTATGAAAAAGGCATGGCCACCATAAGGCTGAGAAGATCCATTTGGATCTCTGCCACAGATTAGATTCTAATCTAGATCATAAGATTAGATATTATTGGGTACTGGATCTAGATCTCATCTGAGATCTGCCACATCCTGTGACTAATACCTGGTGCAAGGAAATACTCTAATAATAAGGACTTAGCCTGAGCCTAGGGTTATTCTTGTAAGGCAACTCATTTGCATAATCACATGCTCCTGGTCACATGACTATGCAACCATTCACATCACATGCTCAACAGTTCTCATGGTCATGTGCTGTGAACTGTCATGTTTGCTAGATATGTAACACAGCTTGAATACTGCACTTGGATATATATGGTCAAGTCTGCAATGTCAGATGTCAAGGCTGGCCTTAAACACTTTGAAGTGAGATACTGTCATATTCCATATTCCAAACCCAATTCTAACCCAGTTTCTACTGGTCCTCCAGGCTCACTATGCTCATGATTCCCCTGCATTAGCATAACTACAGTTGTTCTAACCCTTCATTTCCTTTCCACTTTATTCTGTTTTAGCTTTGCTGCATTTTTAGTTACTTAGTACATCTTACTTTTCACTTTATCCCCTCTGGACCACTCTGTTGTAACTCTGTGCCTTTCTCTGCTCTTGTTCCTGTTGCTTTCCTGTCTTACATCTTCCATCTCCCATTATCTTTTGATTTCCATCTGACATGTCTTGACACTATCATTGCTGATATCTCCATTTATCTTCAAGATGCATTGGCACCTGCCCTTACTTCTGAGACAACTCCAGTCTTATCTCCACTCCTCACTTATACTACTTGTTGCTTTAGAACTATAAGTACTTTAACTTCTATATGGTACTGTAGTTCAAATATTGACAAAAATACCCCTTATCTGGACTTTGTCCTTACTCTGACCAAGCTTCTAAGCTCACCCTTTGAACCTCCAGGTTACCCTGGAATAACTCCAGGCCTTAATGGAATTTTTAAGAAAAACCTAATGGGCTTATTCTCATTATAACTAGGCTTAATGCTCCTTATCTTGCTTGTTTCTCATGTTAAGCTATGAGACCACTCTCCTCTCTTCCTCTGACCCCTCTGCAAATTAGAACCTGGGTTATGCAAGGATACATCATATAAAATAAAGTCAAGTTTTATTCAACCCAGTGGAAATTACCTTTAATCCTTTCCAGACCCCCTCTGAACTTCCTTAGAAGTCTCTGGAGTATGTTATCCTCCATAAGCCAAGCCCCATTAGGGTGTTTATACTTAGAATCTGTCATTTGAATTCTCACTATATGTCTTGGAATAAGTTTTGACAGATATATAAGTGGATGAAGAGTGGTTTAGGTCAATAAAATGTGAGAGAAAGTGCATGACATAGGCTTTTTGGTCCTTAATGCAGTGAAGTGCTTTGAGCACATAAATTGAGTTGCATTTGTATCCTATATTAACTGTCTGACCTTCATCTTTGATATAGCAGGCTATTTTATTAAAGACTACTTGTATTTTATGCTTGATGAGGCATGAAATGGACATGAGGTTGCCATTAAGGGCAGGTACATAGAACACATTACAAAGTATCATCTTACTAACTTGATTGTTTTCAAGTTGCAGGTCAAGTGACAGTCTGTAACATAGCAAAGCAAAGCCATAGAGCAATGTCTTTGAATATAAGAATCATGGTGGCATAGCAGCACTACTTTTTTCCTGTGCACCATTATTGCTCATGTAGCTTGGGCCATCACATCATCCATTTTCATTCTCCAGTCTAACTCCACTCATTCTCTCACTACCCATCAACTTTACCCTTATCTTTACTCTTTTAAAATTCTTTCTATACATACTTTCTTTCAATTATGCATACCATGGCAGACTCTATCCCTGGCACCCTGCCCAACTTTCTTCTTCTTAAGTTTTTTCCTGCCCACCAAGCCATTACAGCCACTATAGGCATGACTAAGCAGGAAGCCACCATGCAGTTGACCACTGCTTGGGCCATTAAATATCCTGTGCCTAACCCAGGGAAAAATGACCCCAACAACAACAACCTAGCCAATGTACAATACAAACATCAACCCCCTCTATCTCAACAGGCTTTACCTGAAGCACTGCCCTCTAATGCTCCCATCCCAGATAATACCAAATCAGAGAAGAAGAAAGCAATGTTATGTAACTTTAAAGCTGGACATGCCTTACCCTCTGTTATCACCTTTTAATCCTCCCAATACACAAATGCTAACAACACCATGAGCATCACCAGCACCAATAATGTCCTCACCCTCCAACCCACTGTTTTAGTAAAGGCATTCCACAATACTCAAGCCAACCATGACCTATTATTTGCAAACTTCCTTCAAGCCAGAGTTTTCTTCCTGGAGCATATAAACTGGTATGCATGGCCAACCACACACATCAATGCCCTTGCAACATTCTTCTGGAATGTTAACAGCTACCCCATTTATCATACCCCAAATGGTGACCTTATTGCCCTTATATACACCTCCTGTCTATATTGTCATTGGCACAATGAACTATATCCTGAAGAAACAGATGAATTTAATATCTCTGCAATCAATAAAGCCCTCATGACATCCATTACATTTAAGGTCAACTTCACTATAATGACACAGAATTGCATTATCAGGCAGGTCAGTTTTTCCCCCAACTGCATAACTCTTACTAACATCACTTTTGCCACCCCCATCACACCTCCATCACACCATGCAAACAAATAACCCCTTCCCCCCCATTTTTCTTCCTCTCTAACCACCCACTATTATCCACCATTATCATTTACTACCTTTTGCCACCACTGGGCACCCATTCCCTTCCCTCCTCCCTTTCTGCACTTATAGCCTGAGGTTTTTCCATCCCCCATGTTATTATCACTCTACCAGCACTGCTTATACTGGACTTTATCATGCCCAGAACTGACCCCTACCAGCAAACACTAATAACATTTCCAGTCCCTTTCCTCCCAGTAATCCTTTCATCCAAACCTTTTCCCTCCAGCCTTCCCACAAGCATCATCATCTTAAGCCTGTGCAATATGATCTCCCAGCCCCTCTGCCCCCACAAAGTCAGTATTGTTACGGCTTCAGCCTAACACGACGGTCGCACGTGACCGTGGGAACTTCAGAGTGCGTGATGCGCTGGTCACATGATCAGTAGCACGTGATCGTGCGAACGAGAAGTCATATAAGGCAAGCCCTAGGCTAGGGTTACTAGTCCTTCTACGAGTATTCCCCAGTATCAGGTATTGGTCACGAGATGTGGCAGATCTCCAGATGGAGATGCAGATCTAATCTGTGGCAGAGATCCGATGGATCTCCTGCACTGCCTTTCCTCTAGATTGTATCGGGTACGATTCCATTCTCCCACATCCTCATGGTGTGGCTTCTCTTCCATTCCCCATCCCTTATCCGCGAGGCCACTGCCTCACTCCTTCATATCCGCTCCATGCTTATATCACGAGTATCTATTGCTTAGTCACAGAGCCCCTTACGCTATTGGTGTCCATAGATAGCACACTGTAGGGTAGGCTCCCTGTAGATGCTCCGTGCGCGGGCCTTGACAATATATAAGCAGGGGGTGCAAGGCTGAGGTCTCCTCAGTCTTGACCTCTTGTGACTTGGCCTACAGTTGGCTTGATCTAGGGACCGCCCCTAGAGGGGTCCTCCTCAGCTCTCATCCTTCTGGTCTTAGTTTATACACAGGACCTCATCGGCTCATCCTTTCCCTTTTGCCTAGTTAGGGGCCACTAGTCAAAAGCCTCATAGAAGAT
>JBBPJW010001484.1:0-11073 GCA_038088935.1 Pulveroboletus aff. viridisquamosus
TTATATTTGTTACGACTTGTCATTGACTGTCTTCCCGGTTCTTGTTCGTCTGTTGTGCTTGCAGAGGTTCTCCGTGCGTTAAAAAAAATTCAGTGTACTTTTTCCATTGCGCCACGCGTACAAGCCCTGGGCCACGATATCGTCGCAAGTCGAGCCAGCTTCTTCAGCATGGACTTGAGACCCGTCGCCTCCCATCATCTCACTCGACGCTGCGGTACCTGAAGCAACGCGTTCCCGTGGGATTGGGATCGTCAGAAATGACAAGGGTCTGAGCCATTCAGACAAGCCGAGGAGAAAACCAAACTCGGGCTCGTCCTGGTACACGATGTCGACACATGTCAGCAGGGACTCGTGCACCTCGCCAACCCCTTGGGCTTCTCACACCCGCGCTGCCCTCGTGTGACGTCGTACGGTACCGTCTCGTAGCTTCCCAGCGCTCCGTAGGGTCGCTTGGACATACACACATCTGCGCCGTGACCGGACGACGTGATACATCACGTCCACAGGGCAGAGTCAGAGTTGATGGTCAAGATAATCGGTTGTCTAATTAACGACAGCAAGTCACTAAATCAAGTAGAGTAAACCAACGCGACGTTAAACTAGGGAGACAGACACGTTGGCATCACCAGTTCGTCCAAAGGCTATCCCCGATGCTGCTCGTTATGGCCACGGTGTTCGTCCCACTTGAACAGGGCAAACACACTGGATTCTTGGTGGCCATGGCACGATCCATCATGGACGACTCAAACGAGCATTGTCATTGGAAAGATTTGCATGCGTGAGAGGTGACGTGGCGTCGGTAGATGGCATCTTGCTGTCAACATCAGAGTCAGACGCAGTCTGTTCTGGCACCCCCTCGTGAGCGGCGTCGACAGCTTGACCAGCACTCAACACAGGGAATCCACGAGCGGTCTTTTCAACGGGCTTTGCAACGCATCCGTCGTTGCACGGCGACATGGTAAAGCCATCCTTGCAGGTATGGACGAAGCATTTGCCGTCCTTGCAAGAGACTTGATCAACGTCGGGAATATTGTGGCAGTTGACTCCGTTGGTTGATGGGCTGCCAAAAGGCGATGCCTTGACACACCCGCCACCTGATGGAATTATGATCAAAAGTGTAATGGCTGGAGTTGGGTATGGAAAGACATACACGTATAGGAGTCAGACGTGACATTGGTGCATTTGAACGCTTGACCCGATGTTGTGTCGGGCACACCACACATCGTGAGGTCCTTGCTACACTTGGGTTCACTTGTCCTACGCGACAGGGGAGGCGTCGTCGGACAGTGCAAGTGATGGCCACATTTACCGTCACACTCCATCAGGCCCGGGGGGCAGATGCACGAAGAGGGACGAATTGCGGGCATTGCTACGAAGCCATCTACACACACAAAGTCACACTCATTGCTGGCTGTGACCGCAGGCTTGGAGTGCGGTGGGTAGGTGCACTGCGCGCCCGCCTTCTGGATCTGTGGGGATAGGATAAGTACTCGACATGTTGTCCGAGGTGACTGGCAAATTTCACCATGGCCATGACAGCAGATTCAACCTTGTCGACGCCAACGACCTTGACGGCAGCTTCTGTCACATTATAGTGACCGACGAACACGTCTACTTGTGAGACGCAGAGACCAATGCGGATATGACCAGCATTGTATACCTTGCCTAGCCAGAAATTAGTATGTGGCAAATGGTAGGATGCAGAGACTGACCATCAACGATAAAATCTGAGAATACGAGGTCTGCGTCGAGGTTCGCACAGGTGTCCGTGATCTCGCCGCGCCTAAGTGGCGAACGAGCGAGCACAGCAGAAATAAGACACAAAGGAGCGACGAAGTGAGATGGCTTCATGATGCCAAATACTGTAAGGAACGTAGGGCAGTGTAAGGAAAGAAGAAAGAAAAATTGGACGAGGAACGACAGACGAGCGTCTGAGATTTTATACCAGCGGGGGATGCGCTCCACAATTGAATGAGGACCTTCACCTCTATCACATCGTGCTCGTGCGGTAATCTGAATGAACTAGGCCGACGTCCCTCGTCTGCAAAAACACTCGGAATGAGATGACAAGTCGACCCGTGTAGCGTCAACTGCGGGGCCATCTGAGAGTCCGAGAGTCGTGATTGGATTGAGGTGAGTCTGACGCGGACGAGGGGAACCCGGTTCATTTCGGAGTGCCCGGGCCGCTCGGGACAACACGGGATTTCCAGTCTCTGTCAGCACCCGAGGCACAGCGAGAACGAGCATATAAAGGGTGTGTCCGGCCTTCGCATCTACCAAACTCATACCATCATGAAGGTCGACGTCAGTGACGAAGAATGGAAACTCCTCGACTCTGCCGTGATGCGCGGTGCGGTGGAGGGCTTTCTTGCCAGTTCCGCTGTCGCCATTCCAGGTTTCTACTTTCTCCATCGTAAATCAGCATGGTACCGTTCCCTTCCCCTGCCCCTCCGAGTCGCTGGCATCGTGATCATCGTCTCCCCATTCACGTCCATCCAAGCAGAGCGGCGTAGCTTGGAATTTAATCGAAAACAATGGTATGTCTGTGCGTGCACTTTTGGTCCGCCTGCCAACGTTTGTCGTGTGGTCGGTCATGTCAGGTCCGACTCTGGAAAACTAGAGCTAGATCGAGTCGCTGCGGCCGAGGAGGCTCGGTTCGACGCACTCGACACGTCAGGCAAGGTCCTTGATTGGGCTTCTCGCCACCAGTATTCCATCATTCTCGGAAGCTGGGCACTCTCCATGGTTGCAGCCGGTGCCATCGTGGCAAGAGACAAGTGCGTGGTCTGGCTGTTCTTCGCTGACATTGCTTGGGCTTACCCTTCCCGACATAGGTATATGACATTGCCCCAAAAGGTGGTGTAAAGCGTGACATGCTTGTAATTTTAGTGCTTAGGGTGCTTCCAGGCGGTGCAAGCTCGTATGTGGGCACAGGGGCTCACTATCGGCGTCCTTATCGTCGCGGGTGCTCTCACGCACAAGAATCGCCAAGATGCTGCCGCTAGTAGTATGCGACGAGTAGGTGTGACCCCCCAGTATTTCGACTCACCCTCACAATATGTACTCTAGTCGTCTGAAGATCATTCATGGCGGACTTTTGTACGTGACGACAGCCCAGTCCCTGCCCTCGGGTGGTTGACGAACTTACTATTGCAGCTGGAAGAACAGCAGCGTGAGCAAGAAGCCAGGAAAGTATCATTGAATACTGCATAGGTACGACTAGGTTCCGCCGCTCGATTGTTATTTGGCTGGTACCCGAACCCAGTACCCATGGTAGACTAGTTCCCAGAATATCTACACAGTAGTACATACAGTGATTGTTTATTTCTTGTGGACATGACAATCTGATCTCTACCAGTGCGGAATAGGAGCGTCTATCATGTGTCGGAGGGCCTTGCAGGTCACCGTTCCTTCCCTTGGATCAACTCCTAGCGTACGGGGTCTCGTCAACGCTCATCGCCTAGGCTACATTATGCTTACCGACAGAGACCACAAGATGACAAGCACGACCGAGTCTCGCGCTCAAAAACTAGCTTGTACGGCCGCCCTCTCAGCAACACTCCCTCGCGCCTCCCATACTGGCTTGTGCGACTGCGTCACAACCTCCGCACTACCTGCACTGGGAACGCCCCATCCACCACCTCCAGGTGTCTCGACCAGCAGTCGGTCACCTTTTCCCATGAATATGGTCGCCTTCCCCCCAATGTTCACATGCCGCGGTCCTTGTCCCTCTCCTGCGACGAGATCGCCATCTTCTTGACGCTTCTGCTTGATCCACGTGTTTCGACCCATCAGCGCATCCTCCCCCCCATCCAGTCCATATGGTGCGCGAGTGCGTCGCTACAGAACAGGGGATCGAGCATGTAAGAGATCCCGCATCCGGGGTATAGAGAACCGGTCACTCGCCTCGCTCAAGATCGACACCTGGAGTGGGTGGATGACCTCAAACTCCCGGATCACGCCGTCCCCGCCGCGCCACTTGCCGTTACCACCTGAACCAGGTCGCAGTCCGAATCGATGGAGAAGGACAGGGTATCGTCGCTCCAGAATCTCGACGTCTCCGATGCGCGTGTTTGTGATGTGTGTGTGCACGCCCGATGTACCATGCCACCCGGGACCGGCACCTGAGCCTCCCGCAATGGTCTTGTACAATCAGCACGAGACTGGTTTGGAGAGCGTATAGCTTGCCTCGTAGTATCCCCAACCTGCAACTGCTTGCCCGTCGTTGTTCTTGCCCCCAGTGCCAAAGGTCACATTACTGCAGAATAAGCTCAGCCCCGCACCGAATGCTCAGGCTCACTCACTCACTTTGTACATCCCTGACTGGCAGCACAAGCATGGAAAGCCTTCAACACGACGTCAACGATTCGCTGAGACGTGAGGACATTCCCTCCGCAGACTGCGGCAGTCCGAGAGGGGGACAACAACGACTTCTTTGGAATTCTGACTGGTAATCTTGCTCATCAGCAAGTGTTTGCTCTGCAAATGGGACGTATGCACCGTCGAGTGGCACCAAGCAGCCAGCGTTGAGAGGAATATCCGCGTCAAGCATCGCCCGCATACAATAGATGACAGCAGAATGTACAACAGAGGCGGGGGCATTCAGGTTTCCTCGAACTTCACAGCCGGTACCTTCAAAGTCGAGTACTGCAGACCGTGTTTTCTCGTCAATCTCGACCCTCAGTTGGATCTGATGCAACACGTAAGATGGGGCTGATAGCTGCTAATGAGGATATTCACAGGAGATCCATCATCCAGGTAATCCATGGCACTCAAAACATTGTGGCCCGTCCGTTTCGCAACATCTACCAAGAGGTTTCTTACCGAATTCTCGGCGTTTGCACGAATATGATACATGTACTCTTGCACAGTTTTCAGGCCGTATTCATCGACCACTGGTGACACATGAGCATCGGGAATTAAAACACGAACATTGCCCTCACTTGCGCGGAGTAACTGCACACCCTTGTGGTTTGCAGCAATTTGCTGGGAGGCTATCAGGGGTCATGTAGCGTCAGTATACGACACTCGGCTTACCGCCTTCAAATCGCTCTCCACGTCTCTCAGGTTCCGGCAACCAGAGCTGCCCGGGTACTGAGCCGGTTTCTCGACCATGTACTCGTAGAGTCCCTTTTGATCAAAGATACCGCCGTCTACTATCTTGAAACTCACGATCTCTGCACCTTCCTCGAAAATGTTGACCGACGTGGGGGGCATCGAACCTGGAAGGATGCCACCAATGTCCGCGTGGTGTCCACGGGAGGCAGTGAAAAAGATGATCTCGTTGGATGCCGTGTCAAAGACGGGTGTGATGATCGTAATATCGGGGAGGTGGCTGTTACGGTGCGAGGTTGGCACGGGCTCGGTTCCCTGGGCGAACACGAGAACACTCACGATCCACCGGCATGGGGGGAGTTGGTCATCAAAACGTCGCCGTCCATGAGGTTCTTTCCGTGGTATTTCATCTGATACTTGACGGCGCTGATCGAGGCGTAGCATGATGAGAGTGAGTTCGGGATTCTTGGACGGAGTGCACGTACAAGCTCATTGCCCCCAAGTGGATTGGGATGAAGGGCGCATTTGCGACAAGGTCACCGTCGGGTGCGAAGAGTGCGCATGAAAAGTCCAGCCTCTCCTTGATGTTGGTGCTAATGGATGTCTGCTGGAGCGATCTCCCCATCGCCTCCGCAACACTCATGAAGCGATTGGAAAACAGCGTCAGGAGAATGGGGTCGGGCCCGCCCTGGTTTGCCATGTCTGAACGTCGACGGGTGCCAGGCGTCAGAACCTCAGGAGCGTGAACCTCAGTGAACCTCAGTGAGCGTGACGATTCGCGAGTCATGTGACCAGGCGGTCCTTATGTCCTTACAAAAAAGTACGGAAACATCTCAGGCAAGCACTTTACGCAGGACGCCAACTATCCTCTCAACTTCCTCTACTGTGTTGTAGTGGACAAGAGATACGCGGACGACACCATCATTAGGATCTAGTTTGGGAATGGCGTTGGCGATGAGGTTGTATGCATAGCAATGGCCAAAGCGGATACCAATCTGTGTGATCCTGGGAGGTGAAAAGTCTGACATCGTTCAAAAAAACCAAACGCACGTCTCCTTCCTTGACGAACGCGGCCACGACATCTTTGCTTTTAATCGCACGTTGGCCAATGACTACAAAGGAAACCGTTGGTACCCTTGACGAGACGACTGTGCTCGTTCCAACTATACGAACACCTCTCTCGTATTGTTGTTTGTCTGTAAGGAAGGATAGCAAAGGTCGCAACAGACTTTCCTCGTGCTGCGCAATTGCAGCGAAGGAGGCTTCCAGCCTGTTGTCTGGTGTGAGTGATAGGAGGTACGGGACCACTCCGCTGGCACCGTGAATGAGTTCATAACTGG
Source organism: Pulveroboletus aff. viridisquamosus (assembly GCA_038088935.1). Lineage (NCBI taxonomy): Eukaryota > Fungi > Basidiomycota > Agaricomycetes > Boletales > Boletaceae > Pulveroboletus > Pulveroboletus aff. viridisquamosus. The sequence continues at coordinate 6,396 of JBBPJW010001484.1, forward strand.
GAGTACCAATCTGGATCTTTCGTGGGCTGTTGTGTAGTGCGAGGAAAGGATGGGAAAGTGACTTGAGGGACGACTCGAGGGGAGTGGTACGAATATAAAACGCTGCATTGTGCGTGCCAAACACCTGTGTATTCGATGTCAACATCGCCTTGAATGTCCATGTTGACAGATACGCTACCTTGTATACAGAAAAGACGGAATAATCGATATCCCATTTCTGCACGTCGATCCTTCGGTGTGGTGCGTATGCTACACAGTCGACAGAGACTTCGACTTTGAGTGCTCCCACTTCTTTCGCTCGCTTTCTGAGCGCCATGACGATATCTTGCATGGGATAAATCGAACCCAAGATGTTTGAGCAAGCCGTGATGGCGACAATACGTGTCTTGGATGAAACGAGGGAGAGTAAATTCTCCGTCTTGTAGGTCAACGAGTACGGATTGCCCTCTTCGACGGCGGTAGTGCGCCAATACTTCACGACCGCGCCACGACGTTCTGCCAATTGCTTCCAAGGACCAGCATTCGCTGTTGGTTGATGTCATCCATGAGAGATTGTCAGAACAAGTAAAGTTCGTCACCCTCATGTTCTTCGGTGATGATAAATTCATCTCCAGGCCGGATATCGTCCTCCAGCGCCCTAGCAATGTTTTCAAATACCATGGAAGCGCTAGGACCGTAGCCAACTTCGTCGACAGAAGCAGCATTGAACAACAGCGCTGCGGCGACTGCGCCATCCGAGACGCGTTGGGTGCTCTGCACACTAATTGAATAGTCGGCGCCAAGTTGTGCGTTCGTGTTGCGAAGATAATCGACAATGTTATCGATCACGAGTTGGGCCGTCTGCGAGCCCCCCGCATTGTCGGCGAAAATGTAACCGGAGCGTAAAGAGGGGAATGAGGCACGAACTTTGGCAATATCGAGACCACCCATCACCTTCCGTAGGCGATAGTCACGAAGAGATGGATTCCCAAGCGGGTCGACAATGAGTCCCCGGGCGTAGCCATATTTGTATGTCCGGGACACACAGGAGGCATGGCCAACTACACAATGAACCCATACACGTCAACGCCCGATCGAACTACCATGGCCGCCATGGTATATATAAGTGTGAAAAGACTCACGAAAAGGCGCATTCTCTCGATTTTGGGGCGATTGGCACGGCACAAGTCAGGTCTTGGGTAGTAGCTGTGGGATATACGTGCTAACGAACACGCTCGTCACGTGGTTCGTTGTGGAAAACGACATTGTTACGTAAGCATTGTTCTGTTGTCTGCAGTGATTTGAAGCCTTCAGCTCTTTGCTTTGATGTCACCTGGCACGAGCTCTCTCAACGATCTAATCGCTTCTCAAGATGCGTTACTTCGCGAGGCTGCGCTCGCCTTGCCTCACGAGTTCTCTCGCTGCACGTTCAGCATGGGACCCATCAGACAAGCGGTTTATCTTTGCCTGACCTGTGCCACTCCACGTGGAATATGCTCCTCCTGCTCTATCGCTTGTCACACCGACCACGAACAAGTCGAGCTCTTCCCGAAACGCCATTTCCGCTGCGACTGCCCGACTGTCGCCATTCCCCATCCATGCACCCTGCACAAGGTCCCAGAGGAGGAGAACGTCGCGAATCAATACGGACAAAACTTTCGCGGTCTATTTTGTCGCTGTGCGAAGCCATATGATCCAAAGACGGAAGCAGAGACGATGGTACAGTGTCTGGCTTGTGAGGTTGTGTCTCTTTTGAGATTGCCATTCGCCTTGCTGACAAGCTTTGTTTTTTCCACACAGGACTGGTTTCATGAATCATGTCTGAACTTGCGCAAAAGACCGCCGCCGCGTGGGTCCTCTCCTAACTTGCCTGATACCCATGACACGACTATGGACGAAGACGACCGTTCAGACACATCTTCTGGTTTACCCCCTGCCTTGGTATCCGCCGATGACTACGATTCGTTCGTATGTACCGCATGCGTGAGTAAAGTGCCCATTCTTCGTCGATACGCAGGAACCGAGGGCGCCATCATGGTGGTGCGCGATGAGGAACAAGGCCCTTGGCGAAGGCTTGAAGGGGACGCTCCAGGAGAATCGCAGGAATGTCTGGAGTCTCTACCGGATGGCACAGATCCCCAGCCTGTCACGATTAAGCGACCACGTTCGCATTCATCATCACCGGACGACGAGCCTGAGTCGAAGAGAGCAAGGACTTCTGCGCTCTCGACTTGTTTGGCGCCTCCCATCAACCGTATCGCACAGGCCATATTCGATAAGCAGAAACCCGAGCGTGAAAATTCAACACCCCGTGGCACAGGCGATATCTTTCTGATCGAGGGCTTTCGTCAGCGTTGGTGTCGATGCGAACGTGTCAGTGTCGCAAGTTTGTTTCGATTCATTTGAAATGAAGGAACGTTGGGTTTGCAGTGTCTTCCATCGCTAGTGGCACATCCGTATTTACTTGAAGAAGAGGACACGTATGAACCGCCGGAGGACCCCGACTCAGGCATGATTGATTTTGGTACAACATTGGACTCACACTCACTTTGTGGCAGGCCTGTCTCTCGAAGAACTGGGTGTGAGAGCTTTAGAGCGGTTGCCTCGCGATCGTGCCCTCGATGGCATCCATGCTTTCAACGACATGCGGTACGCCACTTTGCTACGGCTTTCATCTTCTCTTTGACACGTTCGTTCCAAGTGACAATCTATTGGAATACTTGCGGCCTTTTGCCCAGCAAGGGAAGGTTGTGGAGGAAGCGGATGTCACACGATTCTTTGAAGCGCTCAAGGAGAAAAGGGTATCAAGTTGACCCGCCGTTCTCCGGTGATGGGCCACTTGATTCTTGTATGACTTGTGTGGTTTTTGTCGAAAATCTGATTAAGATGTCTTTCGACTCGTGTTCCAGTGACCGGACTCCCGCGGCCAATTGACTTGATATGGGGATGCCGAGCGTTCTTTAAACTGCTTTCAAAGGAGGTACAGTACGTGATGTGTGCAACGAAAAGATCAGATCCGGCAGAAAGTCGAGAGCGACGAACAATTTGATCGTCGGGCTTGCGGCCACAGAACACGATACACACGTAGAGTGACCCACAGTCCAATGGGATCTGTGACCATTCATTCTGATGCCTGTCTGATTGATCGCCTACGCCTTGAGTGTGACATCTTGCGAGGGTGAGCGTGAGACCATCGTAGACTGCTATCGTTTATACAGTAGCGTGATGCATAGCGCCGGGACTGGCAGACGTTCATGCAGTACAACAAGCACGGCGCCGCTGCGAGTCGATATGCACGACTACCTCACAGCCAGTCTGCTGTACGTTGCAACCAGGTCGGCGACGCTACGTGTCACCGTGCCCTGCATGCTGTGCTGTACTGCACCATTCATATGACTGCTTTGATCAAACTAACAACGCCAAATCACATCTTTGGCAGTCGTCCGTCCACTCATTCACCATCAATGAAGTTCATTTCGTTCCATCTCACGCTGATGGCACGAGGGTCTGGGTGTCCAGTTGCCTATCGCTTGGTGCAGCGTCAAGGATGCAAAAAAATTAAAAACAAGGCTTTCCCTTTGCATTGTCTCAAGTCGGTGGTTACGTTTCCCACGCCACCGATCCAGAGGTTACCACCCCCTCGACGTACTTGGATGTTCTCCACTGCGGATCGTTTGAATTTCTACTCTTCTCCCGGCCTTCCGTTGAAATGCCTTCCAAGTCGCTGACTCCGGAAGAGAAGGCGAGAGTCACCTCCGCCGTTCCATCCTCCTGCAACAAGATCTTTGCTGCTGTACCTGCACGTATTTACTTTGCGCATCCGCAGCACGACACATGGGCGTACGGCGGACTGCAGGGTGCACTCGCATTCGCCTATGACAAGTCCAAAGACGCCTTCTTCTTGAAGCTCGTCGATTTCTCAGGCACGCGGGGCGTCATATGGCATCACGAGCTGTACGATCAATTTGACTACCACCAGGACCGGCCGTTCTTTCATTCGTTCGCGGGCGATGTGAGTCAGTCTGTCGTCTGACCAGGGGACAACAGCTCAGGCACGCTCTCTTCCCTCCCCAGGAGTGCATGGTCGGCGTCGTGTTCGCCGAAGAGAAAGATGCGGCTCTGTTCTACAAGAAGGTCTCAAATCGTAAGGCGGACAAAGGTACACGAGAACAGTGCTTGCACAGGAATTAACGTGCTCACGTTTCCTTGCTAGCCACCAAAGTTCCTCCAGAGTCCAAGAAGGTCAAGAAGGGGGGCAAGATCGACAAGTCCATGATCTCGGAGCCAAAAGAAGGCTCGTTCAAACATGTTGCGCACGTCGGGTACGACGATGAGAAAGGATTTACAAGTAACAATATTGACAAGTCTTGGCTATCGCTTGTCCGAGATCTCGAGAACCATGGAGTCACCGCCGAAGTCATTGAACAAAACAAAGACTTTATCCGGGACTTTGTCCGCGACGTACAAAGAAGTATGGATGTACCGGCAGCAGCCCCTGTGAAGAAGCCACCGCCACCACCAGTTCCTCGGCGAATTGCTCACATCGCTTCGAGTAGTGTTACCTCGACTGATGGAGACTCGGCGCCTCCGCCTCCACAGGCCCCTCGTAGGCGACCATCGCAACCCAGCATGCCTGCCCCTCCCCCCCCCCCCCAACGCAGCCTCGTTGCCCCCCCCCCCCCCCCTCCGCCCCCTCCCC
>JBBPJW010001486.1:0-11061 GCA_038088935.1 Pulveroboletus aff. viridisquamosus
GAGCTTCTAAAGACCTCTGCCTCTTGAAGGGCCTGGTTTCCTGAGAAGAGCTTTGCTCTAAAGCCTAAAACTGCCTAAGCTTGCAAGTGATAAAGTCTGAGGACTTTAGCACTCTGAGCCAGCCTTTATATACTACTCTAAGATGTGCATGGACCATGTACATCCATATCTACCCTGAAGCGGTACAGTAAGCTAGCCAGTAGCATATAAGGTGTACCCGTGTAGGCCATAAGGTAAATACATGGGGCAGAAGTAGAGAATGAGGCAAAGGGCCTCTTGTATGATGTGGGGGAATGGAAGAGAAGAGGTGTGAGCACAATGAGGATGGGGATCTCTGCCACAGATGAGATCCATCTCTAGATCTGTCAGATCTGAGGAGACAGATGAGATCCATGATTGGGGAAGATCCAGGGAAGATCCCTAGATGTGCCTCATGGCCACTAACCTTAGGAATACTCGTATGTATATGCCAGATCCTAAGTTAGGGTTTAGCCTGATAAGGGTTGGGATTCCCACGATCACATGAGAATGAAAGTGGTCATTGCATGGTTTGCAACAGTAAGAAGGTGGTGGAGCTTTTTATAAGTGGCAAGGATATTGGGGGAGTATTTCAGATTTGACTCTGGTTCCCAGGAGTTATCTTCAGTGAAGTATTCTTTTTATCAAATGAGAAAGTGAAGGGAGTTGAGTGGACCTTTGTGTTTTAATATCCATTCAATTTCATATTCATCTTATTCATTTATAAGATCAGAAGGTAATACAGGGAAGTTTTTACCATGAATGTCATTTTCCTGGTAAAATGACAGAAGTGAGGCATGGAAGACTGAATGGATCTTTTAGAAGGCAAGGAGATAAATACAGCAGGTGATGGGCAAGAGAACTTCAGTAATGGTGAAGGATCCTTTGCATTTCATGGTGAACTTAGAATGAACCACAGATCACTTTAGATTTCTAGCCTCCAGCCAGACTTTTAATTTCTTGGCAAAGGGAATAAATCAGAAGTGGATGCAAGATGCCATGGTTTGGCAGGCAAGGTCATGGGCTGCAATGACTTCATTGTGGGTGGAAGTGAGATTCTTGAGGTAATTAGCCACATGGGGCATTATTGACTCAGAGATTGAAAATAGAAGAGTATGAGATTCATATCTTATCATGAGACAGAATGGCAACTTGCCAGTAATGGAGTAGGGGCAGTGATTGTGGGCAAATTCCACATGAAAGATCTTTTCTGCTCATTTGAAGGGGTCTGCTCTGCAGAAGATACAAAGGTAGATTTTAATTTCTTGATGAACACATTTTGTTTTGCCATCTGTTTGTGGATAGTAGGCTGTAGACAAGAATAGATCATAGTTTAAGAGCTTTCTGAGCCCCTTAGTAAAGGCTAAGACAAACTGGAAGCCTTGATCTGAAATAATTTTGTTATAGAGACCAAAATAAAGGTATATCTTCTGCTAAAAAAGGGTTGCTATCTCTTTAGCAGTCATGGTTTTCTTAGTGAGGCATTGAATTACCCCCTTAGTAAGCCCATGATTAATTATGACCAAGAGCAAATCAAAGCTGGTGGAGATAGGGAGATTAGTGATAAGATTACAAGAGATCTGCTAGAAAGGACAAGTAGTGGTAGAAGGAATAGGGGACAGGGCAGGGGCAGAGGGGTGAGTGTTGACCTTGTTCTGCTGGCAGACTGCACAGCCATCAACATATTTGCAGACATAGGTTGTTATACACTGGCACTACTTAGATAGGGGCTATTTTTCATTTTTACTCTAAGCTAAGTTCTCTTTACTATTTACTATCTTTGACCGCTTTCTTTGATCTTATCTTATCTTATATCTTATCATGCCATGAGGTTGGATCTAGCCTGATCTAGCCTTTGTACCTTATGTAGCATAGCCTTTTACCTCATTGTAGTCTAGACTTTCTCTGATGTCATGGCCTAGCCCTCTGCTGTCATACCTTACCTTTGCCTTGCTTTCTTTTACTAATTACTTCCTATTTGCCATTGGTTCCTATTTAGTTTCCCTTTGCCCTATTTCCTTATTTAGCATTGTTCTCTGTATACCAGCTACCTCATGTATTCCTTATAGCCTGGTCCATGCACATTTTGTAGCAATATATAAAGGGACAAGGGCATAGACTGGTTTCCCAGTCTAGAGCACTTGTTTACTTGTTTACCTTGTTTCCTAGTGCCTCCTCTAGGCTGCCATTTTTTTGTCCTCCCAGTATTGGGCACCCTCCAAGGTGGTTTCCTCTTGCTGTTGGTCTAGATCCATAACATAGGTGGCCAACCCAGGCCATCAGAACTTATTGGTGACAAGTTGGTAAGTTTTCAAATAGCTGGGATGGCTGGCAGTATCATGGTGTTATGCATCATGATGTCACAGTGCCAAATGCTCAGAAAGAGAAGGGTAGAGTCTTCAAGTTAATATGAGTAGATTACAAGTGCTCAAAGCTGAGGGCTTTAAGACACTTAAAGTACAGTTTGTATACAAATGCCAGCTGTGCACAGACCAAGACCCTGATGGGAATATTCCCATACATGCAGCATGGGGATCAAAAAGAATAGAAGCTTCCTGAAAACCATCAAGGGTCCTGCTTCTGGAATAAAAAAGAAGCAATGGAAATAAAAAAAAGCATATAGGGCTTAGGCCATGAGGCTAATCCTATGCCCTAGGTCACATGACCCATTACATGCCCTGATAAGATAATGATTAGATAACCATGTGTCAAAGATATGATAAGATGAAAAAAAAAAGCATTATAACACATGTTCATGGCAATAAGAGAAAATTGAGCAGTGGAGGAATTCATTTGTGGGGATATAAATGCAGTTGTGGTAGATGAGGAGGTCATTTCAGAGTTGCCAATCCAAGAAGTGAGAAAGGAGGTTGGAGTAGATAGGGAGTAATAACTCCTGTTTCTATAGAAGGGAGAGACAAAGTGTTGTGGGAAACTTCCCACAGTCCTTGAATCTTCTCTGACACCTTGGGGAATGCCAATTGTCTCTGGACCTTCCAATCTCTATGAGGTTTTTGACTAGTGGCCCCTAACTAGGCAGAGGGAAAGGATGAGCCTGAATGAGGTCCTGTGTATAAACCTGACTAAGTAGCGGATGAGAGCTGAGGGGGAATCCCACTAGGGGTTGGCCCTTAGATCAAGCTAGGACCTTAGCCTAAGTCACAAGAGGTCAAGACTGGAGAACCCAGCCTTGACATCTCCTGCTTATATATTGCTGGCAAGAGTACACGGACCAGCTACAGGAGACCTACCCTAAGGGAGCTATCTATGGAGCACCAATAGCTAAAGGGGCTCATGACTAAGTAATAGATAGTGAGGGGAAAGCATGGAGCAGATATGAAGAGTGAGGCAGTGGCCTTGTGACTAAGGGATGGAGAAGAGATACACCACACCATGAGGATATGGAAGAATGGAAGGGAAGCACCTAGATCCAGATCTATGAAAGAGGCATGATAACCTTGAGGCCAAGGAGATCTATCTAGATCTCTGCCACAGATGCAGATCCTAATCTCCATAGAGATATCATTAGGTACTGATCTAAGATCCCATCAGGGATCCAGCCATATCATGTGACCTATATCTTAGTGCTGGGAAATACTCGTATAAGACTACTAACCCTAGCCTAGGGCTTGCCTTGTAAGGATACTCGTTCACACGATCACATGCAACTGATCACATGACCAGCGCATCACATGCTCTAAGGTTCCCACGGTCACGTGCGACCGTCGTGTTAGGCTTGCGCCATAACACAAAGGGGGTTGGTCTGTTGGTGCTTATGGACATGAGTTGTCAGAGTGGCATCAATGATGTGACAGAATAAATGTTTGGGAAGAACTGTTACTTCCTGATTATTGAGAATGAAGTCAGAGCAAAGGTTGGGATGGCAGAAGAGGGTATTAGATCCAGCAAGGGTAGATCCAGTAATATGGCAAAGCTGGATATTGTTATGATGTATTTTTCTTTTCTGATCACATGACCTTTATCTTATCTTCTCCACATGGTTATCTAATCATTTATCTTATCAGGGCATGTGACAGATCACCTGATCTAGGGCATAGGGTTAGCCTTATGTCTTGAAGCCCTAGACTTCTTTTCATTTCCATGCCTTCTTTTCCATTTGTTTCCCCTTAGCCTTGTTTCATGCCAATGGGTTTGCAACCAGGACAAGGAGCACCAATGGAGATTGATCAGCAGGAGACAAGACCTGCCTGACCTCCTCTTATCTGCTTTAATTGTAGATGACTGGGCCACATAGCCAGGAACTGTTAGTCACCATAAAACCCAGCATGTTCCATAATGCTGCAGCAATCTCACCCTCATCCACAGCAGCCCATGCAGCAATGACAGCAGCAAGTTCAACCAATATGATTTGAAGAATTTTCTCCACCAGACAAAAATGATTGGTGCATAGTGGAGCTGGAAGCCATAGGCCCAGTATACAATATGGCAGATATGGCTCATTTCCAGGAGATACTGGCAGCTTCATGGGGATCAATGGAGGAGGCAAGGGCCTACTTCAAAGACATTTTGAGTCAGAAGCCAAGCAGGGAAAAGCCACAGGGAGTATGCAAAACTAGGTAGCATACTTTCTATAACATCCTCTTCTTTTTCAAAGTTTGTTCCAAATTGCCTATGAGCCAATAAATTTATGTTCTGTGCTGGTAAGGCATCTCAAATGAGCATGGCCCCAGCAAAAGAATGCTTAATTCCTTCTGAAAAAGGTACTAACAGACATTTATATTCCAATTTTGAAGAAGAAAAGAAAAGCCTAGACATAGTATTCAATTGAACCAAATGAGATGAAATGAAAGTTGGCATCAAGATAATAGGAGAAGTTCACAGAATAGAAGGATTAAGAGGAAAAACCTGCAGACTAACTAATGCCATTCTAGATTCAGAAGCATCACTTACTTTCATAGATCAACAATACATTTGAAAGCATGGGCTATATGAGAAGCCCTTAAGTCATTCTTTGTCAGTATTCAATGCTGATGGAACACAAGGAACTATAGGAAAGATAACTCAGTATGTTGTCCTGCATATAGCAATCAAAGACAAGAATGGGAAATGGCATCAAGAATGCATACATGCCATGGTATCTCATCTAGGATCAATGTACTTACTAATTAAATATAATTGGTTCAAATGTCATAATCCAGATATCAATTGGGTTCAAAAAACAATTCTTTTCCCTGGATGTTTGGCTGACTGTCATGCTTATAATATCAATATAGCAAAGAACCATATTTTGAGAAACAAACTACCAAAGGAAGTATGGAAGTACTTATCCATATTCTTTCAAAAGCAATCAGAACAAATGCTGGTCAGGAAACCATGGGATAATGTGGTAGACTTGAAAGATAATTTCCTTTCAAAGAAGGGTCAAATTATTCCCCTTGCAGATGCTAAACTCAAAGAAGTGCATGAATTCATAGAAAAAAAATCACTCAAGGGATATATACAACCATCCAAATCTCCACAAACTTTGCCAGTCTTCTTCATTAGCAAGAAAGATGGTGGTAAAAGAATAGTAATCAATTATCAGTACCTTAATAAAAACATCATAAAGAACAGTTATCCACTTTCTCTCATTTCTATGTTAATTGACAGATTACAAGGAGCTACTGCCTTTACAACATTAGATTTATGATGGGGATATAACAATATTTGAATCAAGGAAGGTGATGAATGGAAAGGAGCATTTACCACTCCTCTAGGAGCCTATGTGAAACAGCTGACACTGAACCATTGCTGAAACTTGATAACTCGTCCTAGTGATCACGTACTAAACTCAATAGACTGGGTTTTAGCTAGACCCCAGCAGAACTAGGCAAAAGGAATAAGAGAAGGGTCAAGGACTTGTATAAAGCACAAGGCTCAAGTGCACAAGACTGGAGAATCCCAGCTTGGGCTAGCCTCCTTTATATATGCTACAGATATACGCACAGACCATGTAAATGGCTCCGGCCCTAACTATGCTACAGTCAGCCGACCAATGGCAATAAAGGAGTGAGTACCTTAGCAGTTCCATGAGGAAGCTGCCAGATAATGATGTCATGGTCTAGGCTGTGATATGTGAATGAGTGAAAGTGTGAAAGTGTAAAAGTGTGAAGATGTGACAATGTGACAATGTGAAGAAGTGAAGAAGTGAAAAGGTGAAAGAGTAAAGGTGTCCCACAGTCACATGATGTGAAAAGTAAAAAGTGATTATAACACTATGAACCATTGGTAATGTATTTTGGAATGTGCAATTCTCCTGGCACATTTCAGAACATGGTCAACAATATTTTCTCAGACAAGTGGGCAGAGGTACTCATCTACATAGATGATATCATTATCTTTACCAAGGACAAGTCTCATGAGGAACATTTTACAGTTGTCTGTGAAGTGCTGTAATGTCTTCAAGACCATGATCTCTTTCTTAAACCATCCAAGTATCATTTTTACCAACAAGAAGTGGATTATTTAGGCATGGTAGTATCTAAAAAGGGGGTCAAAATGCAGTTGAACAAAACTCAAGCAGTCACTGATTGGCCTACTCCTTGTTCCATCAAACAGGTTTAATCCTTCTTAGATTTAGCCAATTATTATTAATGTTTTGTTCCTAACTTTGCAACCATCATGCATCCTCTTCATGCTCTTACCTGCAAATCAGTCTCTTTTCAATGGATGGCTGAATGTGCTCAAGCTTTTGAGCAGCTCAAAACCCTCCTCTTTTTTGATTCTCTCCTAGTTTTTCAGCTCTCCAACTGTGCTTGGTATCCAGCCACATATATGTTGAAAGCATTTCTCCCTGCCAAGCTTAATTACCCATTTATGATAAAGAGTAATTAGCTGTCATTCAAGCTCTTAAAGCATGGCAACATTATATTATTGGTCACCCATCTTTTGAAATATGAATGAACCATAAGAATCTCAAATATTGGTGCAAACCTTAGGATCTCTCTCCTTGTCAAGTGTGCTGGCAAGCTTTTCTTTTAGAATTTAATTATGTCTTTGTTCACAAACCTGGTTCTTCCAATGGCTGTGCAAATGCTATTTCCTGTCATCCCAACCATTCCTCCCCTCTTATCTCAATAAAGATATTCTTCTTCTTCCTTCTCATCTTTTCCTTTGTATCATTGACCTTTATTTTTCCTTCTTCTCTGAGGTCATTTCTGCTTCTCAGGGCCTTACTCTTTCCCCTGCCTGGTGTTATGACAAAGAACATCAGGTTTTCAAAAATTCTCAAAACCAAATCTTTGTTCCTATAAAACTTTATTTCAAATTACTTAATTTAAGTCATTTTTCTCCTATTGGAGGTCACTCAGGAATTGCCAGAACTTTTCAACTCCTTTCACAATATTATTATTGGCCTTTATTATGGGATAATATCATTTCATTTGTTAACCACTGTCCTATCTGTGCTATAATCAAAAAAGCCAAACAGGTTGCCCCAATACTGCCCTTACTGGTGGCCTCAGCTCCATGGCAAGACCTTTCAGTGGACTTAATTGTAGGCTTACCACTCATGGATGGAAAAGATGACATTTTAGTGATGGTAGATAGGTTCTCAAAAAAAGTGGTGTTTATTCCTTGTTCTTCTTCTCTCTCTTCTTTAGGTTTAGCAGAACTATTCCAAGACCATGTTTGATCATGTCATGGATTACCCTGCTCAATGGTCTCAGATCAGGGGCTGCAATTTGTCTCAGAGTTTATAAAAAACCTGCATCTTGCACTTCACATCTCCTTAAAGATATTGACTATGTATTATCCTCAAACCAATGGGCAAACTGAGCACATAAATCAGGAACTGGAGAAATACCTTTGCACCTTTGTTGCAAAAAAGCAATTGAATTGGGTCAAATAAGTAAAGCTGGCAGAATTCCATAATAATAATTCTTTCTCTTCTGTCACTAAAACTTCTCCATTCTCCATCATCAAATGGTTTGCTTCTTGTCTCAGATTTAAGGGTCCTTTACAATCATTACCATTTGCACAACAACTAGCCAAATCATTCAAGAAAGTTCAAACCTCTCTCAAAAAAGCTTGTGTGGATATAATGATGAGAAATACTAAGCAGTCATATGACTCATACTGTTATAATCACTTTTTACTTTTCACATCACGTGACCGTGGGACACCTTTACTCTTTCACCTTTTCACTTCTTCACCTCTTCACATTTTCACAATGTCACATCTTCACACTTCACACTTTCACACTTTCACATATCACAGCCTAGACCATGACATCATGCCTGGCAGTTTCCTCATGGAACTGCTAAGGTACTTGCTCCCTTATTGCCATTGGTCGGCTGACTGTAGCATCCTTAGGGCCGGATTCATTTACATGGTCCGTGTGCATCATTGTAGCATATATAAGGAGGCTGGCCCAAGCTGGGTTTCCCCAGTCTTGTGCACTTGAGCCTTACGCTTTATACAAGTCCTTGACTCTTCACTACATTCCTCTTGCCTAGTTCCACTGGGGTCTAGCTAAAACCCAGTCTCTTGAGTTAGTCGCGATCACTAGGACGAGATCACAGTTTTCAGCAATGGTTCAGTGTCAGCCGTTTCACATACTCAGTTGGGGATACCATGATATTGTCCACCAAAAATCTATCCCTTCTTTACCTAGTGAAAAAGTTAACTCAGTGATGGATTGGATCATTCAAGATGACATGTGTTCTTCCTAATGCTGTTACCTTGCAACTTCCTTGTGAAATGCACATTCATCCCACTATTAATGTTAGCCAGGTCAAAAAAGCCATTGCACCTCTTGAGGGTCAGGAAATTCTGCATTCAGATCCAATTGTGGTCACCAAGGAAGGTCATGCTAAGTATGAGGTTGAAGAAATTGTTGATTCCAGATTGCACAAAGGCAAGCTGGAATATCTAGTGCAATGGAAAGGTTATTTAGCAAAAGACCAAATGTGGCAAACTGAGCAGGATGTCACTAATGCACCTGACTTGGTCAAAGACTTTCATAAGCTTTATTCTTCTGCTTTCCATTGACTGGTTGTTTCATCCCATCTTCATTTTCATGATCTTTTCCATCTCTATTCCAACTTCACCTCTGAGACTCCATTGTGTGTCTCTTGTCTGGAATCCAAGAGCTAAAAAGGGAGTAGTGTTATAATGCATTTTTCTTTTCTGATCATGTGACCTTTATCTTATCTTCTCCACATGGTTATCTAATCATTTATCTTATCAGGGCATGTGACAGATCACCTGATCTAGGGCATAGGGTTAGCCTCATGTCTTGAAGCCCTAGACTTCTTTTTATTTCCATGCCTTCTCTTCCATTTCAGAAGCTGGACCCTTGATGGTTCCCAAGGATGCTTCTCTTCTTTTTGATCCCTGTGCCTCATGTATGGGAACATTCCCATCAGGGGTATGGTCCATGCACAGAGCACTGTAGTATAAAAGTCTGTAGCAGTATTGTCTCAAGACTCCAGTCTTAAGCACTTGTACATTACTTGTGTTAACTCAAGAACTCCTTTTTGCCATTATCTACTTTCCTGGGAGCCTGTGGCACTATGATCTTGTGGTGCATAACAGATATTGTAGTCTGTAAGGTCAAGAAGCCATCATGCTTGGCAATAGTTAAGACATTGAGCAGAGCAGAAGTAGGTGAGGTTTTTGTGATCTATAAAGACAAGAACTTGTGAGAAGGAACTGAGAAGATATTGATGCCAGGCCTTAAGAGCACAGATGATAACAAGAAGTTCATGGTTATAGATGTCATAGTTCTGCTCAGTGAAATTAAATGTCTGGGAAAGATAGGAGCAGGAATGCCAATCCCTATTGGTGTTGGTGTGAAGAAGAATACCATCTGAAGCACACATAGAGGCATTGGTGGCAATGGTGAAAGGGTGAGAAAAGTCCAGGAGTTGGAGGACAGGTTGTGAGAGAAAGAGAGCCTTAAGCAAGTCAAAGGATTCCTAGCAGGCTTGGGACCAGGACCATGGGAAGGACTTCTTGGTCAAATCAAGAAGTGGGTAAGCTATATTGGAATAAGAAGGAATAGCCAGCAATAGAAATTGACAAAGCCAAGGAAGGACTGGATATCCTTGACTTTCTAAGAAGTTGGCCAGGAGACAATCCCATCAAGCTTGATGGGATCCATAGCAAGTTTTCCTGGGTAGACAATCATACCCAGATATTTAACCATGGGCAAAGCAAAAGTGCATTTTTTCAATTTGAGGTGGAGATCAAGTTCTGCCATCCATTCAAGAATGTGGGAGGTGTGGACACAGTAAGTGTCAGAGTCAGGCAAGGAGATAAGAAGGTCATCCATATAAATAACAAGCCATTCTTTGGCAATCATGTCTTAGAATAAGTTATTTATGAATTGCTGGAAAGTAGCAGGTGAGTTGTTTAGACTGAAGAACATTATCATTGGTTCATAGAGTTCTTTACAGGTAATAAAGGCATTCTTTCACTGGTGGCCATCCTTAATCCTGATGTTGTTGTAGCCCTAACATATGTCAAACTTGGTAAAGAGCTTTGTATTACAAAGCTTATCAATAAGATCAGAAATGAGAGGAAGGGGGTAGACATTGCAGACCATGTGTTTATTGAGGTAGCAGTGGTCTTGTCAAGGATAAAGGCAACCATCTTTCTTTTTGACAAAGAAGAAAAAGGAGGCTTGGGAAAAGTTAAAAGGATAAATCTTTCCAGAGCAAAGGTTTTCCTCAAGGAAATCCTTTATGGCTTGGTGTTTAATGGCAGATAAGGGGTAGACCTTGCCAATCTTGGATATGATGATTTCCTTGAGATTGATTTTGTGGTCATAGGAATGACTAGGGGGAAGGTAATCTGTGATCAGGAAAGAGTCTAAAAAGATGGAAGTAAAGTTGAAATATTTGAAGGGTAGGGTAACTTTGGGTTTGGCTTTTGTGGCCTCAATCATAAGCTCTGTGGAAGTGGTGAGCTTGGTAATGGTAATGCTTGGGAGAAATGCTAAACAGGCATTGACTACTTGGTTTGAGTGGTATTCAAAGAGTTGTCACTTGATGAGTTTATTAGGGTCAAAGCAAGTAAGGTAGTTGACAAGATGTTTGT
>JBBPJW010001487.1:0-11051 GCA_038088935.1 Pulveroboletus aff. viridisquamosus
TACTGGATCTAGATCTTATCTGAGATCTGTCATATTCTATGACTAATACCTGGTGCAAGGGAATACTCTAATAAAGGACTTAGCCTTAGCCTAGAGTTAACCTTATAAGGCAATTCATTCATATGATCATGTGCTCCTGATCACATGGCTATGCAACCATTTGCATCACATGCTCAACAGCTTTTATAGTCACATGCCATAAACCATTGTGTTTGCTAGTCACATAACACTGACTCTCAATTAGCAGGACTTTCTCTATCTTCTTTACCACCCACTGAAATTAATCTAATTCAAACACCTAATGCACCCTTTCTGTTCTGCACCACTCTGAGTACAATCTGAATACTAGCACAAACTGGTGAGTAACAGGCAATCAAACAACAAGAGGGCTTTTATTCTAGTGGCTCTAAACTAGGCTTGTAAGTCTTGGATAGGGAAAGCCTGAGTTAACACCAAAGTAGATGCTCAGACTGCAAGGAGTAAGGAGGAACCCAAGTTAACATCAAAGTGCTCAGATAAAGGGAAGAAATAATACAAGTAATCAAGACTAGAGGGACTCCAGGTCTTGCCCACCCTATATCTCTCATATCTAATAAATAGGGAATAGGACATAGAGCAGTGAGTAATAAGTAAGGCAGTGGCCTTGCAAATCAGATATGTTAAAAGAGAAATCATATCATGAGGATATGGGAGAATGGAAGGAGAGCTTAGGGAAAGTGGATATGAAATACAGCATGGCAACCTTGAGGCTAAGAAGATCTATCTAGATCTCTGCCACAGATATAATTCTAATCTAAATCCATTAGATCAGATATTATTAGTATTTGTTATAATCACTTTTCAATTTTCACATCATGTGACCATGGGGCCCCTTTTACTTTTCACCTTTTCACTTTTCACCTCTTCACACTTTCACAATGTCACATCTTCACATTTCACTCCTTCACATTTTCACTCATTTCACATATCACAGCCTAGACCATGACATCATTGCCTGGCAGCTTCCTCATGGCACTGCTGTGGTACTCACTCCTTTATTGCCATTGGTTGGCTGACTGTAGCATAGTTAGGGCTGGAGCCATCTACATGGTCCGTGCACACATCTGTAACATATATAAAGGAGGCTGGCCCAAGCTGGGATTCCCCAGTCTTGTGCACTTGAGCTTTACGCTTTATACAAGTCCTTGACCCTTCTCTTTTATCCTCTTGCCTAGTTCCACTGGGGTCTAGTTAAAATCCAGTCTCTTGAGTTAAGTATGCAATCACTAGAATGAGTCCTTCAGTTTTCAGCAACGGTTCAGTGATAACTGTTTCAGTATTGATCTAAGATCTCATTTGAGATCCAGCCACAATCACATGACTATCCCATGAGTAAGGAATACTCTGAATATCAAATCAAACCTAAGTCTAGGGTTTATCTTGTTTAGACAGGCAAGTTCCACAGTTATGTAAGGAAATTGTCAGTGTTTGCTGAGTGTATAATACTTTCCAGGCCCAAATACTCACCATCCTTACCTTTTACTCTTGTCTATGGCTGAGATTTCACCATGTCCTGTCAATACATACCTGGCCATTTCCCAGGCCTAACCATCACCATCTTGATCTGAAAAGTTACTTGCAGCTAAATCTGAGAACTTTATGGATGATAAGAACTCATTTGTTCAATGGTGGCAGACTATGCAATAGTATATCAATGGATTTGAGGAGGAACCAATGGATTGTCAGAAAATCCACATAATTCTGT
This sequence comes from Pulveroboletus aff. viridisquamosus, assembly GCA_038088935.1. NCBI lineage: Eukaryota > Fungi > Basidiomycota > Agaricomycetes > Boletales > Boletaceae > Pulveroboletus > Pulveroboletus aff. viridisquamosus. Next base: position 1,745 of record JBBPJW010001487.1, read on the forward strand.
TATATATAAGAGGTATTAATGCTGCAGATTGCTTTGCAGATCTATATTATGATCAAGGCACACTTGGCACACAAACCTTCCAGCAATTTGCAGAAGAACTTCACAAGCAATATTGACCAGCTATCCTGCAACAAGATGCTGAGAAAGAATTAATGAAGCTAAAACAGGAAATAAACTCAGTTAAAGACTTTTTCATTAAAATAAAGCAACTAGTGATTAAGGCAGAATTTGACATTGTTGCAAATGAATGTATGTTGGTGGGTATTGCCTGGGATGGTATTTATAACAGTATGGTGGAATATGTTGAGTGATTACAAATGAATCTCCTTGACAATCATAATACTGTTGTTTAGAATAAAGCACTAGTGAAAGTAAAAGCAGCTTTTAAGGAGATTGCAACAAGAAAATCCTGCTCTGAGCTTCAAGAGCTCCAAAAGAAAACCTGGACCCCAAAAGCATAGTCCACCATAGAACCACAAGTATCCTACAGACCATGAAGGATATAATATATTTAAATCAAGCTGAGACATTTCTGATCAAGGAATTCCAATGGATATTGGAAAAGCCCATGCTGAAGGAAAATGTGTGAAATGCTCTGGAGTATGGCTGTGTGCTACACACCCTTTCTGATCACATTACATCTATTGTTATACACTGGCACTATTTAGCTAGGGGCTATTTTTCATTCTTACCCTAAGCTAAGTTCTCTTTACTATTTACTATCTTTGACCGCTTTCTTTGATCTTATCTTATCTTATCTTTATCTTATCATGCCATGAGATTGGATCTAGCCTGGTCTAGCCTTTGTACCTCATGTAGCATAGCCTTTTATCTTATTATAGCCTAGACTTTCTCTAATGTCATGGCCTAGCCCTCTGATATCATACCTTACCTTTGCCTTGCTTTTTTTTACTAATTACTCTCTATTTGCCATTGGTTCCTATTTAGTTTCCCTTTGCCCTATTTCCTTATTTAGCATTGTTCTCTATATACCAGCTACCTCATGTATTCCTCATGACCTGGTCCATGCATACTTTGTAGCAATATATAAAGGGGCAAGAGCATAGACTGGTTTCCCAGTCTAGAGTACTTGTTTACTAGTTTACTTGTTTACCTTGTTTCCTAGTGCCTCCTCTAGGCTGCCATTCTTTTGTCTTCCCAGTATTGGGCATCCCCCAAGGTGGTTTCCTCTTGCTATTGGTCTAGATCCATAACATCTATAGAGTAGACATTCTCAGAAACAACATTAAATATACCACTGCTGAAAATCTTGCTGAACAAATAAGAAAACTGGATTTTTGCCAAGGAACTTAGTGATGGGTTATGCTGAAGCTTTACAATCTATGAACAAAACCTTCTTCTATCTATATGTTAGTAGTCTGAATAAATCCCCAGTTCTTGCTATTAAAAGATGTGAAAAGATATCCAACAACTCCAAATAACCAGCTTAGCTGCAGTGTACTGCCACCAAAATTGAACCAGCTCATGTTTTGAAATCAAGTCCCCCTTATTATCAGTGGATAAACTTCATTGACCTCTACTTAGTCCATTGAATCTGAAATATAATCAAAAATTCCAGTAAACAGAAATTCCTTTAACATCTGAGGTCCTTTATGCATATATCTCATCAATCTAAAGTAAACTCACAGCTTCTGTGAAAACTCATGATACTAGATAATAAGTATGCATAGTGGACTCTCTTAAATTTGCAATAAAAGCCTGCCTATGTCTGAAAAGCTAATTGCTCCCCTGATTTTCTTAAGCTACAGGCAGAACTCTCCCTGTCTAATGCTTGTACCCTGTCAATATGGCAAAGAAGCCACTTATCTTCAAGAAAACCATCCATTCAATTTATTATTGTTATAATCACTTTTTACTTTTCACATCACATGACCCTGGGAACCCTTACCTTTTCACTTTTCACATCTTCACATGGCACATTCTAGAACATTTCAGACCATGACATCATTGTCTGGCAGTTATTATGAGGTACTGCTAAAATACTCACTTCTTTTCTGCTATTGGTCTGCTTACTGTACTATAGTTTAGGGTAGGCCAGACCTACATGGTCTGTGCACCAACTTGTAGCATATATAAAGGGCTGGCACAAGCTGGGATTTCCCAGTCTTGTGCACTTGAGCTCTTAGGGCTTTATACAAGGTACTTGACTTTTCACCTTTATTTCTTTTGTCTAGTTCACTGTGGGCCTAGTCCAAAACCACAGCTTTAGGATTGTGTTCACTAGATCAGCACTGAGACATGAAGACAGGATGGCCAGCAGCCATTTCAATTATGACTATAAAGATGTCTTTGCAAAGGAAAGTTTTGATGAACTTCTGCCATACTATCTTTGGGATCATGTGATAAAGCTTATCTCTGGAGATCATTTGGTGAATTGCAAAACATACAACTTATTTTCTAGTGAACAACAAGAGCTTGACACCTTCTTGAAGAGAATCTCAAATCTGAAAGAATTCAACTTTCAAAATCATTCTTTGCCTCTGTTTTCTTCTTTGGCAAGAAAAAAAATGGTTGGCTTCATCCTGTATAGAATTATCAAAAGCTAATGCAATTATGATAAAAAATCACTATCCTCTTTCCCTAATCATCAAATTGGTGGATAAGTTAAAGGGTGCTAAACACTTCACCAAACTCAATATTCAGTGAAGATATAACAATATGTGCCTAAAAGAGGGGGATAAATGAAAAGCAGCATGTCACACAAACTGTGGATTATTTAAACTCCTGTCAATGTTCTTTGAACTAACCAATTCCCCTGCAACTTTTTAGACAATAATAAATTGGCTTTTCTAGAAACTTATCAATGAGGAGAAAGTTATGATATATATGGATGACATCATAATTTTCTCCTCCACTCTTGATGAACATTATAATAATATCTGAAAAGTTCTTCAAATTGTTATAACTCAGGCATACTTTCAGATATACTCCAGGTAGCTTCAGAACAGGCTGTTGTGTACCTCAAGAATTGAAGTGCCAAATGCTTATAAGAGTCAAGGGAAATCTTTGAGTTAACACAAGTATAGTGTTACAACTCTGGATTCCAGAGGCTAAACCTAGATGACTTAGAGGAGAAGGAGGAACATGAAAGGAAATCCTAAAGGAGGCTCTGAAGAGAAGTAACCAAGAAGGAAATGACAAAGGAGGACTTGAAAGATACTCATGCTCATGCAACTATGGTTCTAGCCTTTGAAAGGGTTGGAATTCAAAGAAGTGCTTAAAGCAAAGTACAAAGTAATCAAGTCTGGAGAGACTTGACTACCTGTACCCACCCCTTATATATGGCCTAGGGAGGTGCACAGACCAACTGCTGCTAGCCTACCCTAAGGGACTACTATCTGTGGATACCAATAGCAGTAAGGTTGCACTATTAAATAGATGAGGGGAAAGCATGGAGCAGGAATGAGAAATGAGGCAGTGGCCTCATGGATCTAGGGATGAAATGAAAGAGAAGAAAGATCTTGTAATGGAAGATCAGGGTTACACATGAGGATGGAGACCTTTGCCATAGATGAGATTGTGGAAGCAGATCTGAGGATCCATTAGATCCATGGAGATATGACCAGATCTAGATGGAGAAGATCTATGGGCAGATCCTGGAAAGATCCCAGATTCTAGTTACATGACCACTGACCATAAAGTACTCATAATAATAATCAGACCCCAAGCTAGGGTTAACCTGAAAAGGAGTATCATTCCCATGATCATGTGATGTGAAAGTGGTGGTTGCACAAGATGTATAACATATAGTACAAGTGCTCAAGACTGGAGATCTTGAGATGCTACATGATATAGTATTTATACTATGGACTTCTGTGCATGGACCAAGTTCCTGATGGGAATATTCCCATACATGCAGCATGGCCATCAAAGAGAAGAAAAGCTTCCCTGTGAACCATCAAGGGTCCAGCTTTTTGAATAGAAGAGAATCAATGGAAATGAAAAGAAGTGTAAGTTATTGAAGATATGAGGCTAACCCTATGCCCTGAGTCTAATAACCTGTCATGTGACTGATAAGATAAAAGATTAGATAATCACATGCTGAAGATAAGATAAGGTCATATAATCCAAAAAGAAAAAAAAAAAAATTATAACATAGGCAGGGCTTGGCTTTACCATATGTGGTATATCCTTATGCTGATACTTGGACCCTGAATTTTGGAGAAGTCAGAGATGGTGCAGAGGGTCAAGGGAGTACTGGACTATGAGGAAACTATAATGTAGGGTGCAATGGAAGAGTCATGGCAAGCATGAATGTAAAGGACAATGGAGTATTAATGTCAATATTTAAACTAAGGTATAAGATACATGGCTATGGTATTTATACCTTCAAGAGCTGAGTATTGTAGCAAAATAAGACAGGTGCCAATTCAGATATGAAGCAGGTGTCTATATTTCTAGGAGATGAATGGAGATGTTAGGGACAACAACATCCAGCCATGTCAAATTGAAACAGAGAGGGGCAGGGGAAGTGAAAGGAAACAGGCAAGAAACAGGATAAAATAATGGAATAACCCTGAAGTAGTCTTGGAATGGTATGGAGTTAGCATGTACAAAGTTATAGGTATTATTAAGGAAGCAAGGCAAACTTGAGGTTTCATAACTTGAGATCAACTGGAGTTGCACCAGAGTGTGCCTGGAGGCACAGAATATGACACAAATACCCCAAGACAACAAACTATCTTTTAAACATGATGAATGTGATTTTAACAAACTGGAAACAGAATATCACTAAATAATGCTAAATACAACTATTATGCAATGGATCTGAAAATGCTGGCCATTATTTTTGCCCTCAAAGAGTGGCAGCACTATTTTCTTGGTGCAATCCATGAATTTGAGATTTTTACTGATCACAAAAATCTTGAGTTCTTCAAATGGCCTCAGGATCTCTTTCACCAGCAGGCTCAGTGGTTACAAATCTTATAAGAATATTACTTTACCATTATTTACCACTCTGGCAAGACTAACCCCACTGACCCTCTATTCCAGTGACCTAACTATAAATAGGGAGTGGAAAATGACAACAAACAATGAGTTCTACATGCCCCCCATCCTTTTGCTAATTTTACTTTGCATCTTGCTAAGTATTCACTGCAGAATGAGTCTATTTCTGAGTTTTCCTCTGAAAGAGTTACTATGTGCTTCTTACAAGTTGGCTTACCCTCCATTAGAGGCCAGGTTGAGTCCCTTCAATACAAGGCTAAGCATTATGCTCAGAAGGGATTGCAATAGACTAAATCATCCTAGAGAACTCAGAATGGACTTATTTATTAGAAAGACAAATTCTATATTCCAAAAAATAATGCATTATGTGAACATATCTTAAATGAAAGTCATGACCACCCTCTTGCTGGTCATCCTGGAATCTGCTGTATCAAAGATCTTATTAAAGACAATTACTACTGGCCAACAATAAGAAAGGATATTGAGTAATATGTTGCTGGATGTAATCTCTGTCAAAAAGTAAAAGCAAAAAGGCAGATACACATGATGATGCTATATTCATATGCCATCTCCAGACAACTGGGCAAGCCAAATGAATGAATGCTGAGATAGAGCAATATATTCACATCTATACAAATCATAGGCAAAAAAACTGGGCAGAGTGACTTTCATTAGCTAAATTTGCTCACAATCAAAAGACAAGTACTGTGACTGGCCATTCCCCCTTCATCCTCAATTACAGCCATAACCTGGTGATCAGAACAGATTGCCAAGTTCAAGTACAGAATGAGTCAGCAGAACAATTTACTATATGAATCAAAGAAACTCAGACAGAAGCCAAATCTGCTCTGGAGTTTGCTACCTCAGAAATGAAGAAATTCCATGACTGGCAGGCAGCTGACAGACCAGACTACAAGCCCAGATATTTGGTTCTAGTGAAGGCAATTAACATACAAAAAGATTATCCATCAAAAAAACTTGATGATAAATGCTATAGTTCATTTGAAGTTATAAGAAAGGTCAGCTGCAGAGCATATGAGTTAAAATTAGAGAAGTCCTGGAAATTCATTTACTTAGTCTTCAATAAGTGCTTACTCTGGCCATATTGAAAGGGTAAGTTTTCCTCACAACAGGTCATTTCCCCCCCTTTAGATCTTATTCAGGGTATTAAAGAACAGGAAATTGAGTATATTATTGATTCCCAGGAATGCTGCAGAAATCTAGAGTACCTTGTACATTGGAAGGGGTTCTCTTGTGAAAACCATGAATGGAAGAAGGCTGCAGAACTTGCTCATGCACAGAATGCAGTATAAGATTTCCATTGATAATATTCAACTATTTCCAGATCCACAAAGAGGCTTGTCCTTTGAGCTACTTGTGATGGGATTCCCATTACCACTCCTGTCCTATCATTTAATGTTGACCCTTCTTGTTCTTGCCCCATCTGCTGCTGAGTCCCACTACCTTCCATTCCTTCCCAATTCTCCTCTTCTGCATTCAAAGAATTCTGCACCTTCCTTAACCCTTTCCCTAATTCCATGTTTAATATTTCCCCAGTCATGGACACCTGGCCCTAAAAAGGGGGTAATGAAAAGCTTTTTTCCATTCTCTCTCTCCATTTCCTTTGGATCCCTTACATATCCAATACCATAGCCTTATTATTTCTCTTTATTTCCTTCAGATCTTTTATATACCTAATATTCTGGCCTTATCCAAGATTCACACTCTATCTAGACTCTAAGGGATTGATGGTATATGAACCCCATGTACAGTAGCTAATAGCCCATTCTTGGAATTTTATTTCTTTGCCATATTAGTCCTTTCTTCATGTACTTGTGGTTGAAAGATCTTGTTATACTAACTTACTCAACTAAGCCCTGTTATGCACCACAAGATCACAGTGCCACAGGCTCACAAGAAAAGAAGATAGAAGCAAGAAGTGAGCTTGAGTTAATATAAGTATGTTATAATCACTTTTTTATTTTCTCATCACATGACCATGGGACCTCTTTTACTTTTCACCCTTTCACATTTTCACATTTTCACTCTTCACACTTTCACTATTTCACACCTTCACTTCTTCACACTTTCACTTGATCACAATCCAGACCATGACATCATTACCTGGCAGTATTCATGAGGAACTGCTAAGGTACTTGCTCCTTTTCTGCCATTGGCTGGATTACTGTAGCATACTTAGGGCCGGGCCAATGTACATGGTCCATGCACATCTTTGTAGCATATATAAAGGGCTGGCACAAGATGGGACTCCCCAGTCTTGCATACTTGAGCCTTTGGCTTTATACAAGTCCCTTGACTCTTCTCTTACCATCATCTTGCCTAGTTCTCTGAGGTACTAGAGCAAAACCTCAGCTAGTTATTCAGGCATCCACTGGACAGAATCAAGACTCAAGACCAGGATGGGAAGATCCCATTTCAGAGTAGATACAAGTGCTCAAGACTGGAGTCTTGAGATGCTATGGCTACAGTATTTATACTATGGCACACTGCACATGGACCAAGTTCCTGATAGGAATACCCTCATACATGTGGCACAGGGATCAAAAAGAAGAGAAGCATTTGTGGAAACCATCAAGGGCCCAGCTTCTATAATGAAAGTGAAGGAATGGAAATGAAAAGAAGCACAGGATCTCCTAGACATGAGGCTAACCCTATGCCCTGGATCATGTGATCTGTCACATGCCCTGATAAGATAAAAGATTAGATAACCATGTGATAAAGATAAGATAAAGTCACATGATCAAGAAAAAGAAAAATGTGTTATAACACTACTCTCTTTTTAGCTCTTGGATTCCAGATGAGAGAGTCATTGTAATGGGTAACTACCCATCCTTGCTTGAATCTTGAGTCTCCTTGGTGAATGCCCTGTCCTTGATACTAAAGATCTGCTGAGGCTTTTGGCTAGTAGCCCCTAACTAGGCAGATGAGAGAAGGGATGAGTTCCTAGGCCCTTGTATATAAACCAAAGCCAGACAGCTATGAGAGCTGAAGGGGGATCCCTTCTTGAAATCAAGCCTTAGATCTTGCTATATAATCTGAGCCTAAGTCACAAGAGGGCAAGACTGGGGAAATCCAGCCTTGCATCTCCTGCCTTATATATTGCTGGGATCTGTGCATGGACCCACTACAGGAGACCTACCCTAAACTAGCTATCTATGGACACCAATAGCATAAGGTGCTCATGACTAAGATAATAGATAAGGAGGGCATGGATTGGGTAAGGGAGTGAGGCAGTGGCCTCGCAGATAATGGATGGTAGAAGAGAGGCAGCCACACCATGAGAATGTGGGTGGAATGGAAGCGCACCAGTATTGATCTTATAATAGCAGCATGGCTGCCTGGAGGCTGAGGAGATCCATCTGGATCTCTGTCACAGATCAGATCCTAATCTCCAAGGAGATATCATTGGCATCTGATCTAAGATCTCATCTGAGATCCAGCCACAGTCATGTGACCTAAACCTAAGTGCTGGGGAACTCTGAATGGACTCTAACCCTAGCCTAGGGCTTTCCTTGTTTGGTTACTCATGCACACAATCACGTGCTCCTGGTCACATGACCAGTGCATCACATGCTCAACAGACTCTCATGGTCATATGTGACCATTGTGTTAGGCTGGAGCCATAACAGTCATAGTGGTAATTCTGTGGTGAAATTCTGGTAAGATTGGAATAGTTGCACAAAGTCAGGAGGATCAATGGCAAAGAATTGATAAGGAGCCAACAGATGAAGTTTATGAAAATCCCAAACTAAGTCAGGGGTGTTCTTGACATCCTCCTCTGTTTGCCAGGTTTGATCCTGTGGGGAATATCCTTTTCATTGCACCAAATACTTTAGTTTTCCTTATTGCAATCTTGAGTCCACAATTTCCTCTACTGCATACTCTAAATGTCCTTCTTCCATGACTAACACTGGGTCAGGAGTAATGACATCTTGACCAATAAGTGGATCATGAGTCTTTTTGACTAACTAATGCTAACCATTGGATGAATGTGCATTGTGAAAGGAAGATGAAGAGTGACAGCATTAGAAAGAACCTGAATGTTATGGCTTCAGCCTAACACAGCGGTCTCACATGACCATGGGAACTGTAGAGCATGAGATGCGCTGGTCACATGATCAGTTGCATGTGATTGTGCAAATGAGTTGCCATATAAGGCAAACCCTAGGCTAAGGTCTAAGTCCTATTTCCTATATCAGAGTATTCCTTAAGCACACCTTAGTCATAATGTGGCAGATCTCTAGATGAGATCTGGATCTATCCAATGACATCTGATCTCTTGATCTAGATTAGGATCTGATCTGTGGCAGAGATCCAG
>JBBPJW010001488.1:0-11042 GCA_038088935.1 Pulveroboletus aff. viridisquamosus
GATTATCCATTTTTACCCAGGACATTTAGATGCCAAACCTGACACCTTGACTAGATAATGAAATATCTATTCCAAAGAGGGAAATAGTGACTATGTCCACATTAATCCACACAATTTTCATTCTGTATTCATGCAGAAAAAGCTTGCTGCATCCCTCCAGGTTTCTGCTTTAGCACTCCTGGTCCTCCACTCCATAACCCTCTTTAACCTTGAAACCCTTCATTATGACATTCTCTCAGCACTCCCTTCTAATACCACTGCCTCTATCCATCTGTCCAGCACATTCTCACCTGACTCTTGCTGGTCAAAAGACCCAGCTGGCTTCTTGTATCTCAACAATTGTATTTATGTTCCCAATACTGCTGATCTCTGCCTCCAGGTCCTCCATTACAAGCACAACCACCCCCTATCCAGGCATTTTGGACAGAATCAGACACTAGAGCTTATTCACCAAGAATATACCTGGCCTGGCATTTAAGCCTTCATCAAAGAGTATGTCTTCTCATGTACTGCTTGCATCCATGCCAAGGACCCCATTATAAACCCTATGATTTCCTCAAGCAGCTCCTCATCCCAGAAAAACCATGGAATTCCATCTTCATGGATTTTATTGAACAACTTCCAGTGTCCTCCAGTCACTCTGCTATCCTTATCATAGTAGATCATCTGTTGAAGCAGTATATCTTCATCTCTACAAATGACAAGATGACCTCTCTGGAGCTTGCTAAGCTTTTTCTACTTCATGTTTTCTTCAAGCACAGAGTTCCCTTTCATATCACTTCTGATTGCAGTTCCAAGTTCATCTCCCATTTCTTCCACTCTCTGGGACAAGCCCTTAGCATTCATCTCCACTTCACCTCTGGTTATTACCCAGAAGGCAATGAACAAACTGAGCAAATGAATCAAACCTTGGAGCAATACCTGTGTGTTTACTGCAACTACCAGCAAGATAACTGGTCCAAACTCCTGCCCCTCACAAAGTTTGCTTACAACAACACCCCAAATGCTACCACAGGTGTATCTTCCTTTTTTGCTAATAAAGGGTATCATCTGAATATCTTTATCCATCTGAAATATGACCTTACCTCCACCTATGCTTGAGAGTATACCATTGACCTCAACTCCCTTTATGAATTCCTCTGTAAAGAGATAGCTGCCACTTAGAAACAAAAAAGATACCAGGTTCCCACTGACATCCAACAATCTCCAGCACTGGACTTCAAAGTAGATGACCAGGTATTTATTAAGGCTAAGTACTTTAGTACTACTTGACCCTCCAAAAAACTGGCCAAAAAGAACTAAGGTCCTTACCCCATTATAGCCCAGGCAGGTTCACTCTCATTCATGCTCTGCCTCCCAGAAAATATGAAGTCCATCCATCCAGTCTTTTATATCTCCCAGCTTGAACCCTCTGTCCTCAACACAATCTCCAATCATGTTCAGCCACCTCCACCACCTGTTAAGATTAATGGTGAGCTGGAGTTTGAGATCTCTGAAATCCTTGACTCAAAAGTAGATCACAGGTGAAAGAATTGCAAACTACTTTATTTGATTAAGTGGCTAAGTTACAAAGATACTGATAAGGAAACATTATGGCTTCTTGCCACTAAGCTAGATCATGCTTTGGAAATCATTGAGGTGTTTCACCTCCATTATCTGGACAAGCCAGGACCATCTTATAGTTGATCTAACAACTTTAGTATAGGGTCCCTATCTACTCAACAATTACCCTCTCAACCTTCTCCTTGTTCTCATCATCTGCCACCATGATCTCTTCAACCTCTGCACACAGCTCTGCCAACTCTTCTGCCACTTTATTGATCTCTCCATCCTCTCAACCACCTTCCAAACCCCTCTCATCATCCCCTTCTGCCACCCATGCCTTGCCCAAGACTTCAACCAACTGCCCCAGCAGCCAGTTGTGCTGCCTTACCTTTTACTGCACCTTTTTGCCCACCTCTCTTACTGCTGCCTCCATCAGGTAACAGCCTTTGGCCATCTGATGGAGACCTTCCTCTGCATCTTCTGGATCTGTCTGTTATAACATGTTTTTTCTTTTTCTGATCATGTGACTTTATCTTATCTTCTCCACATGTTTATCTAATCTTTTATCTTATCAGGGCACGTGACGGATCACATGATCCAGGGCATAGGGTTAGCCTCATGGCCTCCAGACCCTGCACTTCTTTTCATTTCTGTTCTTTCTTTCCATTTCAGAAGCCAGATCCTTGATGGATCCCATGGGAGCTTCTATTCTTTTTGATCCCTGCATCTCATGTATGGAAATGTTCCCATTAGGGGCTTGGTCCATGTGCAGGACATTGTAGTATAAATACTATAGCCATAACATCTCAAAACTCCAGTCTTGAGCACTTGTACTATACTTGTGTTAACTTGAGAACTTCCCTTATAAACCCTTTTCTTCTCCTAAGAGCCTGTGGCACTGTGATCTCATGGTGCATAACACTGTCCTTTCATGTTTCCATGCCAGCCTCTTCTGGCCAGGGCAATCACATCTTGCCTTGGCTCCTATGCAGGCTAGGCATGATGACAACTTACTAGGGCCCAACTTGCAGTTGAGCCCATGGTCCTTATACCTCTTGCATCTAGGGTTCTCCTCCTCTGCCTTCCTTTTGCCCTTTCTGCCTTCCACTTCTGTCCAGGCTCAACAGATTTTGTCCACCTTGCCAAGAAGCTTATTATAAGGTCCATGGTTGCATGCCAACTTACTTACCCATTTTTGAATGGTGGCCACTGACTTGTCAGCCTCTTGCCTCCACTCCTCAGCCTTTCACCTGGCCACCTCTTCCACTTCCTTCTAAGCTTCCACTATTTTCCTCTGAGCCTCCTTTCTCCATACTACCTCCAATGTCTCTGCTTGGCATACTTTGCATCACCAAGCCTCTCCTTGTTACCCTCACACTCTTCCAAGCACTTGTTAGACCACATCTGAATGTCAGCATAAGAGTACATGATGGGCAAGAATGTAGATGAAGAATCTCCTAGGGCAGTAACTCTTTTATGTGCTTGTGGTAACCTGAAACTCTGACACTTACCATAACTGACTGTTATGAGGTCACTTGTCCCTTAGCCTTCAGGGGTTCAGGCCTTAAGAGGTGAATACTGTCACATCTCATGCCTTCTGAGCCTATTCCTACTTCCTTTAGTGCAACTCTGGTTGATTCTAAGTTGCATACCCTCTAGTTACTTCTTTTCCACTACTATACCTACAACTTCACATTCACTGAACTCCACTTCATTCCAATACTATTCCATAGTTACTCTGATATTTCCTTCCATTCCTGTCTCTTGTCCCCTCACTTCTCTCTGCCACCCTTCAGTTTCAGTATGACAAGATTGGACATTGCCCTACTTGACATCTCTATTCATATCTTAGTTATTTAGACACCTGCTTTACTTCTGAGTTAACATCTGTCTTATTTCACTACACTTAGTTGGTTCCTGCTCCCCTAAGGTATAAGTACAATAGCTCTGTATCCTGTACATTAGTCAAAATATCAACATTAATAACCCCTTTGTCTCCATGACCCCCACTTGAAGCCATCCTCACTATCCCTCAACCTAGTGTCATAGTTCTCTTGAGTCCAGCACTCTCTTGATTCTCCAACCAAGTTTCTGACACCTTTCAACCATTTCACAAATTGGGGAACCAGTATCAGCATAAGGGCACATCACATATGGTAAAGCCAAGCCCTGCCAGTTCCAGAGATACCTATAGTATCCCAGAAGTACATCCTGAGTTATAACATGAGTCCTGCATTCCTGTTTCATCCCCAAACCTCACTGAGGGACACTTGATGCCACCCCATATTTGCACCATCATTCTAGATCCAAGGCTGACTCTGTTCTAGCCCACCTTCAAGATTTGACAGTGTCATAAGAACATCAGACTTCTTCCAAATGCATTATTATACTATCTGGATATCTGCAATAACCCCTAATCCCAACCCTAGCATATCAAATAATCTACTTACTCTTGGCTTTCTATTGGTTCAGGAGTTGAGGAATTTGAGAAAGATCTGATGGAATGGCAGTCACCCCAAAATCTTATTTGATTAGTTTTTCAACTTCATATTTTAATTACATATGATGTGAAAGAATTCGTATTTGTTAGTCAGTGCCCCTCTACGCACTAAGCGTACCTTGGTGTTGATCCACGTGACTGTTAACCTGTAATTAATTAATTGTAAAAAAAATATCTGTTGTCTCGAGCGTCGACTGTAATGTTGCCTCGTCATGTCCGAAGTTTACTTGTCGCTCGACGCGCGCGTCCACTTCCCCGTCATGTTCCCTCAACGCTCTTTCCTTCCCCGCTTCGAATATACCCCTCATCCCACCTATTGCATACCTCCTCACGCACCCATAACGAACTTCCAAAATCCCCATTCCAGACCTTCGTCGAAGTCCTTCGAGAAGAACTCCGCAAGAACAGAGAGCTGCAGGAAAACGTCAAGCAACTACAGGGCGACGTGGACAAGTTCCAGGATTCGGAGGCTTTGAAACGCGCCAGAGATGTCTACGAGCGTGCAAGGGTACCCGTTCAGGCCCTCCCCAAAAGCCCCTCATTTGTTTAATGTCTATTCTTCCAGCTAACTTCAAGTATCAAAGAAAATCCCCGTTTGAGAGCGGCAGCAGAGGAACTCAAAAAGACTGGTATAAAGGTCGGCGATGCCGTTTCCGAGGCACTCAAATCTATGGAAGAAAGCGAGATCATGCGCACAGTCAGTCAATTCCCAGTCCTTGTACCTTTCTTCCCATCATCTATACCAATCAGATATCTCGCGCTACTACTTCCCTTTCTAACACCATTGCTCATACGACTGAACCTATCCGCAATACGGCTGCCTACAAGACTCTAGCAGAGACCCTAGTTGATGCACTTGATGACTCTGGTTCTGCCAAGCACGCTGGATTTGAGGACAAGGAGGCCCGGAGGCTACGGCGGCAAAAGCGTCTGGAAAAGGCTGGACTTTCCACACGACGTATCATCTCGGAGAACCCTGAGTAAGCTCAGTTCCATGCAGTGCTGCGCCGCCTCTCATCGCACTTCTCAAGAGCTGGCCAGGCACTCGTTTTCGTGAAGCCGTCTGCAAGACAAGAAGCATGGGAGAACTTTAAGATCACCAGTCCCCTCATACAGCGAATGTCTGCTCTACATTCTGCTTACCAAGAGTCAGAATCTCCTCTTGTCACTCCGATACGCGCCGTGACATCGACGATTGGTTCTTGGTTCGAAGAGAATGAGGTGGCACAAGTGACACGCATGATGATGGGTCTTGATTCGAACTTTTCACGCGAAGCATTTGAAAGGGAATTAAGGGAATATATTGTCCCGGAAGTCGTCGATGCATATTTGTCCGCTGACCGAGAAGCATTGACGAGATGGTGTTCTGAAGCTGTAAGCACACTGAATATTTTGAACATATGGGTTATCGAAAAATTTCGACTATTAACAGACATACAACGTATTGTGGGCAACGATGGAGCAGTATCTTCGTCAGGGGCTCATCAGTGATAGCAAAGTTCTTGACATACGACAAGTTGATGTGAGCTATCTACGTACTTCTAAAAGATCAACTTTGACTTTGGATCAAGGTATCAGATGGCAAAATCCTCGAGAATTCTGTTCCGGTGTTTGTCGTCACATTTGCTACTCAGGAAATGCTGCTCTTCAGAAATGCTGTTTCACGAGAGGTTGTAATTGGGGCTGAGAACCGTGTCGAACAGTGCACTTATGCAGCTGTCATTACACGCATAGCGGAAGAGATGTCGGACGAGATTACTGGAGGGTGGAAGGTCATTGAGGTAATGTCCTCTTTGTATCAAGGATAGCGCCAATTAACGATTACCTTTTTGACGTCAGATGGCGCGCAGATCTGCAAGAGCATATCTGTAGCCACTGCTGGCGGACATGAACACTCATTTCATGCAGACTGCACCATTCATCTGCGTACACCATTTGTTGCACGCCAAAGTACTCACCACTCATTGCCACAGGCCTATCTTATCACCTTTATTGTAGATGACATACGATCTTGATTGATTGAGATCCAACCAAATTCTGATGATATGACTACATGCCCCCACCATCTCTGGCATCGGGTGACCTGGGGATAGCAGGATACGACTAGATCTTGAACCACGACACTCCAAATACTGTTGAGGTGGAGCGATCCACTTGCCACACAGCACCAGTAGCCAGGTCATACCAGTCGAGAATCCAAGCATGTTTTAACCGGCCATTAAGCGCTATCAATATGTGAAAGGACAGTACGACGACAAGGAACCCGCATCGGTCACTGTGCCTGGTTGGAAAACAGGACGACTTTCTTGACCCTTCTCCGCGCATACTGTCCGCGTGAGGCCACCTCTTTGGTCACATTGTCGACAAAGGAACTGGGGCTAGGCAAGGTGGCAGTACTGGCAGTGCTGACCTTATATGAATCGCGGTTGCTCGTGTGACTGGAGAGCAGGCACGTAGCACCTTCGGAATGAGTCATGTTTTGTGGTTTCTGTGGTTGATGGGTTGTGCTCATAGGACAGCCCACTTGCGGGGCCATTGCAATCATATGAAGTTCATCTATCCGAGTGAAACTCCAATCTTGAGCCTGTCACCCTCCCTGGCTATGATGGGGCCAACAGAGACATCCTTCTGGTTGGAGTCGGGTTCTGGATTTCCAATCTTCGTCTCGAATGAAAGGCCCGTTTAGATGAATATGACCCGTTGGAAAGGAGGGCTCAACAAATTTGATACAACGGCAGGTATGTTCCAAGTCAATCTCCAACTTACCCAGAGCCAATCGACCGATTTATTCTCATGGGTGTATAGTTCTTTGCAGATGAGGCAGCCAAAAACCTCGCATCGAATGTCAAATATTGGCTTTCCCTCGTCCAAATGCTCCTGCTTGATGAGTAGTAATGGTGTTGTAGGAGCAACTTATGAACTTGGTGGGCCCGAACGTCTGCATAAACATCAACATTCGATCCTGGATACAATGACTGTGGCAACATAATAATTTATCTGTTCGCTCTTAGTACCATCTCTTCCAGCGTGATTGCTCGGTACTCGTCCCCATCTGGGGCCCACACCGCATCATCTTGAATGTAGACTAGAACTCCCCCCTTACCGCTTGGTCCTGATACCCTGAACAACGGTACCCGCGACGACTCATGTGCACGCCCCGTTGGCATGAACAATAGATTATGTTCCGCAGCAAACTCCTCGACGATAGAACGGAAGGTGATCTCGTGCGTGCGAGAGGGTAGTATACCGTTTTTGGTGGCTCCTTTACCCGTCCCGGTAGCGATGGCAGGCTTCATCTCTGCATCAGAACGTCTCAGTTTCGTCGGGGCATCAACCCCCAATTCGATTGCTTCATTGATCAACTGTAGGCCTCTCGTGAACCCCCTCTGGACACCCCTCAGAGTCAAGACGTCCTCCGCAAAAACACCCTTCCAGAACTCGTACCACTCAGCAACCTCCTTGAAACTCACTTGCGGTTGAATAAGCCAGATATGCAGCACATCGAGCCATTTCGGGAAGAATTCGGCCTCCAAGAGTTGACCCATGACCGAGCCTCGGAGGAGAGAAGACCAAGGAAGTACAACCTGAGTGAGAGGTCCCATCTCCTGTGCACGCGGGTTCACGCGGAACTCCTCGCGGAGGTGAGATGCTAGCTTGGGAACGATGTATTTCAACAACAGATTATCCCACTCGGTACCCTCGAAGACGTCTCGCCACACGGCAAGGTCTTTGGGCAGACCATCACTTGCTCCCCAGGCGCGCAGCATAGATTTCACCTTCCTACGTGTGTCATCAAGGACACCCTCAACACGTAGACCAAGATGAGGGAGCCAAGGAAAGATGATTGACTGAAGAGAGACGGTGCTACGCTTAGGATTCCAATCTGAAACCGCTTTCACGAGTTTTGGGAGGATAAGTTGATCGAGCATATTGTCGCGTACAAACGGAGGGAGAAGGGAAGCCCAATTTTCATAAAGTTTGACCGCTGGCGAGGAATCGGAAGGATCCCACTCGTTGTTGATGGACGTCCGCACTTTAGGAAGCCAGATATTCCAGAGAAGTGATTCAAAAGGTGTCATAGGTTGTTCAACGGCGGTAGGCGAAGCAACGGCCATAGCTTCGCACAAGCTAACTTGAGCTGGCGAGGGCTGCTTGACGAGGTGAACTTTAAGAGCCTGCTTCCAATTGCGGAACGTGGAGACGAGTGTGGATGGATCGAGAAGGGGATTCCACTGTGCTACCACCCGTCGGACAGTCGGAACAACGGCAGCAACAACGATCTCATCTAATCGATACTTGTCAAATTCTGTGGGAAACTGGAGGAGCTTGGAGAAGAGCAGTGAGAAATCATCCAGGGGAACTTCATACACCGAGGCAAGCTCCCTAGATTTGGTGTTGACCTCATCCACTACGAGAGACACCTGTCGAAGCCGTGAAAGTACTGCAAAAATTAGAACTTCAGCCTTCGTAGAGAGATCTGCAAAAATGCATACATTCAGCCTCGACGGCAACTGCCTTCTTTAGTCGCGCGTCCTCTTCAGTAATGAAGCGTTTATGGTCCTCGAGGATCTTGGCTTCACGTGCAAGACCGTTAAGATCTGTCTTGCACGCAGTGACGATGAGTCGTAGATTATGTCGAACTTCCGGTATTCGAGTTGGGTCTGTCGACGGTGTCCACGATGCCATGGAAACTTCCGCCAGTGAGGCCAGCTCACGCGGCTAAGAACACCTACGTCAGTAAGTGTGGGGGTCAAGCATCCCGAGACTAACCTCCCTTCCGGTAGCATCAATAATCGGTCCAACGCTTGGAGCTGACGGTTGTTGTCCAGCTTCTGCGACGATTTGTTCATATGTCTTGTGCTCAATCTTGGTCTTAACCTTCCTCGGCTGCTTCCACACATCTGACCGCTTCTCCCTTGCCTCCTTTGCCTTCTTTACAGCAGGTGGTAGCTCTTCATCGTCGCTAACCACTTCGCCCCTCCTCCTGGCTTCCAATTTGGATTGCTCCGTCTTCTCCTTGAAGCCCTTGTAGGCGATACCCACATTCTTCGGCCGCAATTTGCTCTCGATAGGGATGATGATACCTTCTCCACTTGTACCAAGACCAGTACCCGCTTTCCAACCCATCTTGGCAAGCATTTGCGCACCTAGGGTACCGCCTATCTTGTGAAAGTGCGCTTGCTCATGAGCAGGAAGCGGGGTGCTACGTTGAGAACTAGGGCCAGATGAAGACTCGCTGCGAAGGAAAGCACGCTGTGTCCAGGAAGCGGCACCAAATGAGGTAGGTAGGTCAGACAAAGCGGAAGCCCCAAGACCAGGTTTCGTCGGTGCCGGCGCGACGATTGAAGGCCCTGGTTCCCTTTCTTCTTCATGTTGAGCTTCGTCCACTGAACTAGCTGACGTTCCCTCCCCAGCATTCATTTCATTAGTTGCTTCTTCATCTGTGTCGTCAACCACTTCGTCTTCCGCCTCACCTTCTGCCTCTACGTCTTCCATTTCCGTCTTCAGCTCGACCTTGTCTCCTGAAACAAATGCAGGCGCCTTCGTCCAGTCGGTTTTCTTTCGCTTCGAGCCACCATTCCGATCGTATCCTTCGTCATCACTTTCGACCCCAAATACACCATAGATAGTATCTTCTTTATCGTTTCTTCGCCGTCGCTTGTGCTGGTAGGGGTCCTCGAAAAGCGCACGCTCATCCCTCGCATCCGGGTCATTTCCGTCTAGCTGGAAATCGGCTCCTGAGCCCTCAGAAAGGTCCGAGTCGGTGTCACCATCCTCGAGAAATTGGCGCTTCCTTCGACCCATGGTTGGTGGCGACAGAAAAAGTGGTCAAATAGCGACTGATGTCAATGATAGGTGCTTTTTTGCGCTCGCAGAACGCGTTTGGGCGTACCAAGACTTACCGTCAATACGAGACCGCCGCTTGGAAAAAGTAATAATCCTCGCGGAGAGACAGTTCGCTGAGTGAATACGTGTTGTGGACAATGGAACAGAACCCCGCGACAATGTCCTGAGTGTGTTACAACGTTGAGCGCGGGTTGGCCTCTCGAAGTGGAGCGCTTATGTAATCGATCCTCGAGTCCATGGACAACGTATAATACGGTATGATACATGTGTAGGTGGATAAGTTCATGCAGAATACTCCAACTTGGCTGAGTAGAGGTGATGAACATCTCAGAGTATCGAAAAGGAGTGGTTAAAAGCAACATACTCTCGTGCTTCTTGGCATCACTGACTTTGCGTGCGGCTTTGGTAAGATCCTCTTGGACAATATACTCGCTGGCGGGGTCGTGGTTAGTTATTGAAGCGCCTGACAAGGGAAAGCGGACCGGTCATCGCGAATGGCAAACATCCCCGCTTCTGTCACAACGTTTCGCAAATCAGCACCGTTGAAGCCATCCGTAAGCTGTAAAGGGCCCCGACGTCTGTGTGCTCAGTATTCCTATACATAAATAACGAAGGCACGGACCTTTACTATGGCCTCGTAATCGATTTCTTCACTCTTATTCACTGGCTGAGCGTGGATTTTCAAAATCTCTGATCGCGCCTGTTCATTGGGTAGTGGAATTTCGATCTTTCGATCCAGACGACCAGGTCGCAGCAGCGCAGGATCTAGGGTATCTGGTCGATTCGTTGCCATAATGAGTTTGGTCCGTCCCAGAGAATCAAATCCATCCATCTGATTGAGTAGCTTGGCGACATCGATTAGCATGGACACTATGGCTCCCGACGCGCGAAGCACAGAAGTCCACTTACCTCCATGAGAGTTCTCTGAATTTCTCTGTCTGCACTGGTCCCTTCCGAGAACCTCCGGCCCCCAATTGCATCTATCTCGTCCATGAAAATGACACAAGGCTCATGATCTCTAGCATATCCAAACATCTCACGAACAACTCGAGCCGATTCACCAATGTACTTGTCGACGATAGCAGATGAGACAACTTTAAGGAAATTGGTTTGGAGGGTAGCTGCCACCGCCCGAGCCAATAGGGTTTTA
>JBBPJW010001489.1:0-11028 GCA_038088935.1 Pulveroboletus aff. viridisquamosus
CCATTCCTCATCCTTGATCCATGAGGCCACTGCCTCACTCCTACCTCATGCCCCATGCATTCCTTCATTTATCTATTAGAGATATGAGCCCCTTATGCTATTGGTGATCCATAGATAGCATACTTAGGGTAGGCCCCCTGTACATGGTCTGTGCACCATGGCTGGCAATATATAAGGCAGGGGGTGCAAGCTGGGGAAACCCAGTCTTGCTCTCTTGACCTCTCAGCTAGATTTACAGTAGTGATCTAAGGCTTGATCCTAGTGGATCCCCCTTCAGCTCTCATTCACTGTCTGGCCCTCAGGTTTATACAAGAGACCCTTGGCTCCAACTAAACCGTTGCCTAGTTGTAGCCACTAGCACAAAAGCTACAGAAGAAGAGTCTTAGGAAGGAGCATCCACCAAGGTGTACAAGTATCAAGGATATAACGGGAAGCGCCCGTTTCACAAGTAAACAAGTGCTCTAGACTGGAAAACCAGTCTATGCCCTTGTCCCTTTATATATTGCCACAAAGTGTACATGGACCAGGCCATGAGAAATACATGAGATAGCTGGTATACAGAGAACAATGCTAAATAAGAAAATAGGGCAAAGGGAAACTAAATAAAAACCAATGGCAAATAGAGAGTAATTAGTAAAAGAAATCAAGGCAAAGGTAAAATATAACATTAGAGAGCTAGGCCATAGCATCAGAGAAAGTCTAGGCTACAATGAGATAAAAGGCTATGCTACATGAGGTACAAAGGCTAGACCAGGCTAGATCCAACCTCATGGCATGATAGGATATAAGATGAGATAAGATAAGATAAGATCAAAGAAAGCAGTCAAAGATAGTAAATAGTAAAGAAAACTTAGCTTAGGATAAGAATGAGAAATAGCCCCTAGCTAAGTAGTGCCAGTGTATAACAAAAATAACACTTTAATAGTTTAAGGAAAAGATCATGGGTTTGAAGTCTGTGTAACACCTCTTGAACAACTTAAAAATGGTCAGAAATGGACTTTTCCTTGGTAAAAATAATAATGTTATCAATGTATGCCAATATCTCTGTTTATAAGTCATGAAAGATATTGTTAACCATAGTCTAAAAGGTACCTGGCAAATTGCATATGCCAAAGTACATTACAAGGGGTTTATATGCAACTATAGGGGTGGTAAATGTACCTTTCCATTTATTACCTTCTTTAATCTGAATATTGTTGTAATTTCAATAAAGATCTAGGGTCATGCAAAGATTAGCTCCCTTTAGATGGTCAATAAGAGTTGAAATGAGTGAAATTGGATAATTGTTCTTGATAATAGCATCATTGAGATACCAATAGTCAATGATCATCTGCTTTCCACCATCTTTCTTGCTAATGAAAAATACAGGAAATATTTGAGGGAACTTGGAAGGTCAAATGTATCCTTTTGCCATTTTTTTGTTTACAAACACCTGTACTTCTGTTAATTCATTATCAGTGAGAGGAATAATATGACCTTTCTTAGGGATGAAATTGGGTTTAAGATCCACCACATGGTCCCAAGGTTTTTATACTGGCATATACTCTAACTATTTTTATGAGAATACTAACAAGAAGAACCAGACTTCTTTGGGAAGTTCTTTCTTTAATTCTTTGTTTTCTTTGTGTTTATATTGACTTGCTAATAATCTATTTGACACTTTGGAAAGAAAATGATTTTCTTTACTTAATCAATATTGAGATTGTGTTATTTGAAGGTTAATTGACCCAAGATTAGATACCATGGCAATGGTCTTTTCTTGATGCCACTTGTTCTCTTTGTTCTTGATAGAAAGATAAATAACAACATACATCATGATTTTTCCTATTGTCCCTTGAGTGCTGTCAGCATTATACATGGTTAGTAATCTTTCAATTGGCCTCTCATATAAACCATGCTTTCACACATATCTCTGATTAACAAATGTTAGTAAGATTTTCAAATCAATAATTGCATTAGTAAAACCACAGTTAGTAACTCATAAGTCTTCTTTACCACAGGTTTCTCCAGGTATTTTTGTTTCTATTTTTAACTCATCTCTTTCTATTCAATTGAAAATCTTGTCTAGGCTTCTTTGTTCAAATTTGAAATCTGAGTATAGATTATTGTTAGTATTTCTTGTGAAAGGAATTAAGCACCTTTCTGCTGGGGCCACACTTGACTGAGATACCTTTTCAGCATAAAAACAATTGATTGTTGCCTAAAGGCATGTTGGTACAAATTTTAAAAAAGAAGAAACTGTAGAAAGTATAGTACCTAGTTCCCTGTACTCCCCTAACCTTTTCCCACCTGCTGATGGGCCTCTGTTTTGAATATGTCTTTGAGGTAGGCTCTGGCTTCTTCCATAGAGCCCCATGATGCCACTGGAATTTCCTGGAAGTGGGCAGCATTTGCCATGTTGTATACTGGTCCTATTATGGCAACTAGCCATTCTATTCTTGTATCTCAAGTTAACCTTGATGGATGCTCCTAGATCTGTCCTGGATAACTGGTAGAGCTTTTAACTAGTGGCCCCTAACTAGACAATAAGAGAGAGTAATGAGTTCCTGGGCCCTTGTATAAACCTTAGCCAGCAGCACTAGCAAACTAGCCTATATAACCAGCCTAGAGGTCAAGAAAGCAAGACTGAGTTTTTCCAGCTTGCACCCTCTGCCTTATATATTGCCAGTGCTTGTGCACAGACCAAGTACAGAAGGCCTACCCTAAACTATGCTATCTATGGACACCAATGGCATAACTGGCTCTATAGTAATAATAAGGGGAAGACATGGAGTGGGAATAAGGAGTAAGGCAGTGACCTCATCGATCAAGGGTAGGGAATGAAAGAGAAGCCATACCATAAGAATGTGGGAGAATGGAAGTGCACAGA
This sequence comes from Pulveroboletus aff. viridisquamosus, assembly GCA_038088935.1. NCBI lineage: Eukaryota > Fungi > Basidiomycota > Agaricomycetes > Boletales > Boletaceae > Pulveroboletus > Pulveroboletus aff. viridisquamosus. The sequence continues at coordinate 2,870 of JBBPJW010001489.1, forward strand.
TCTCAATCTATGAAAAGGGCATGGCCACTATAAGGCCAAGGAGATCTCATCTGAACCTCTATCACAGATCAGATCCTAATCTAGATCTTATCTGAGATCTGCCACATCATGTGACTGATACCTTTGTGCAGGGGAATACTCTGAGATATGGACTTAGCCTTAGCCTAGGATTATTCTCATAAGGATACTTATTTGCACAATCATGTGCTCCTGGTCACATGACTATGCAACCTTTTGCATCACATGCTCAACAGTTCCCATGGTCACATGCTGTGAACTGTCATGTTTACTAGTTGCATAACAGGTTCAATGGCTTCCAGTTCTGCTAAATATCAACTGTTTTCATTAATAGGTGAGAACTCTTCAAACCTTATAGGTTGGACCTATTGTTGCCTTTGTTGTGTTAGCTGAGGCAGCCTCTGAGGGATATAAGAGGAAGTTATGGTACAAGCAGGGTTTTAAGGGGCCCTGCAATCTCATAAAATGTGACCAATTCTTTCACAGTTATAGCAAGTGAGTGGAGGCTAAAAAGATCACACATCTTGGTAGTCAATTTCCATGAATGCTCCATAACCTGGCTAAGTACCAACCACAGTAAATCATGAAGGAGAAGGATAATACTGGTTGGAGAAAGAGAAAAAATGAGGTTGAAATCACAGAGGAGCTTCTGGGGATTATATTATGGGCCTTTCTATTATCATCTTTTCAAAACTGCACCCTACTTGTCTGAAATAAGCAAACAAATTCAGATACTGCCTGTTGTCATTTCCTTGGAGTGCTACTTGAGAGTAGACTTGGTAGTCAACTACTTGCTTGAGCAATTCAACTGTGTAATTATTTGTTATGTGCTTAGCAAACACTGACAGTTTCTTTACATAATCAAGAAACTTGCCTTCCTTATAAGAATAAACCCTAGTGAAATGGCAGCAGCAGTCCTATCCTTGTGTCTTGATGCTGGCCAGTAAACACCTTTTTTAAAAAGCTGTGGTTTTAACTAGATCCACAGAGAACTAGGCAAAAGAAATAAGGAGAAAGAGTCAAGTACCTTGAATAAAGCCCTAAAAGCTCAAGTGTGCAAGACTGGGGAACACCCAGCTTGTGCCAGCCCTTTATATATGATATAAAGGTGTGCACAGACCATGTAACTAGAGTCTGCCCTGAACTATGCTACAGTAAGCTGACCAATGGCAATAAGAAAGCAAGTACCATAGCAGTACTTCATGATAACTGCCAGGCAATGATGTCATGGTCTGGAATGTCCTAGAATGTGAAATGTGAAGATGTGAAATGGTAAGAGTTCCCAGGGTCATATGATGTGAAAATGAAAAAATGATTATAACACCTAGACTTAGGTTTGATTTATTATATCAGAGTATTCCTTGCTCATGGATTAGTCACATGATGTGGCTGGATCTTAAATAAGATCTTAGATTGATACTGATAATATCTGATCTGAAGAATCTAGATTAGGATCTGATCTGTGGCAGAGATCTAGATAGATCTTCTTGGCCTTATGATTGCTGTGCTTTATTCAAATCCACTGACTCTAAGTATGCTTTCATTCTCCCATATCCTTATGATGTAATTCTCTTTCTAATCCTTTGATCCATAAGGCCACTGCCTCACTCATTACTCATTGTCCTATGCTCTATTTCCTATTTAAGAAGGTACAAGTAATTACTGCTATTGGTTTACATAGATAGTAGACTACTTATCCTATGTAGAGGCTATGCCTCTTGGCAATATATATACAGGGTGGGCAAGACCTGAAGTCTCTCCAATCTTGATTACTTTGTTAATATGCTCAGTTCTTTTACTTGGGCTCTGCTTTGTGGAGTTAACCTAAGTTAACCTTTGTTTCTTTCCTTATGGCCTGAGCACCTAGTCTTGGTGCTAACTTGGGTTATCCTTGTCAAGTCTCACAAGCCTAGTTAGGAGCCACTAGCAGAAAAGCCCTCTTGCTGTTATTGTTTTGCCTGTTACTCACCAGTGTTGCTAGTATTTGGATTGCACTCTTGTAATGCATAATATTATTGTCTGTCCTCACTTTTTTTCCTTAATAGATTAAATCTGTTTAGAAACTTGTCAATTTTCTTACCCTGTTGATGCAGAGCTTGCAACTCCTTGAGGCTTTGATGGGCTAGTTCTTCAATTCAAAAGTGCCCCTTGATTTTTGCCTATAACTCCAATCAAGAAGGCCAGGCAGTGTCTCCATATGTTTGTCCAGTATTATGGCCATCCTGTCAGATGTAGTCATTCTCATGGTTATTGTACTCCATAAGGGTTAGTGTGGCAAAGTTATTAGCTAAGCCTTTTATCCTAGAAAGAACTGCAATTATTCTTAGATGATTGTTCTTTCATTCCTGCTCTCTAACCCATACTTTAAGAGAAATACACCACCTTTTCCACTTCTTCCTATTGCCATCCCAGGCTCCAGGGTCCATAATCTTTCTTGTTATATTGTTTTTTGATTGAAGTAAAAGCTCTGACATTTGATTGATAAGGGCAGTTATATCTGCACCTTTACCAGCCATACTATGAATGAGGGGTGGCCTTCTTTAGTAAATTTGATGCTCATAAAGATCTAAATCTTAGCAATAAAAACTTCCTGTCCTGTTCTACTTTCTGTTTTCTGTTTTCTTTGATAATGTTAATTCTTTTCTTTAACAGATGGGCGACCAGTATGTTGCAGTGTCTTGTAACCTTGAACTTTCTTTACAAAGTCTTTCTTTTTGCCTTATTTTTTCAATAGCAATATTATTGGTATGTGGTCCTTTTAATAACTGCTGCAATCTTCTCCTAAGTAATCTTCTTCAAATAAGCCTTCTTTGCTTTTTGATCTGCTAGTCTTGCCCTAAAGTGGCCATATTTCATCAACTTTCTTACTACTTGACATATAGTCAACTTCTTCTGTAAAAACAAACATGAGTAACAATGTGCTCAATCTTAAGCTCCAGATAGATGATAATAAGGGAATATAAGAGTAGCTTTGAGCAAGTGTTATGCATACTGAAATTGATGTGCCACAAGCCTACAAGAAAAGAAAAGGAATATATAAGGGAAGCTACAAGTTAACATAGGTATGATATAAGTGCTCAAAGCTGGGACTTTGAGATAGTAAGGCTACAGTACTTATAGGCCACAGTAATATGCACAGATCAAGTCTCTGATGGGAACTTTCCCATATATGTGGCATAGGGATCAAAGAGAAGAGAAGCACTCTTGGAAACCATCAAGAATCTGGCTTCTGAAATGGAAGAGAAAAAAAGAAGAGATGATAATGAAACTAATCCTGCAGAGTCTAAAGACATAAGGCTAACTCTATGCTCTGAGTCACATGACTTGTCATGTGCCCTGATAAGATAAGAGATTAGATAACCATGTGGAAAGATAAGATAAAATTGTGTGATCAAGAAAATGAAAAAATGCATTATAACATGTGAAGTTTGCTTACAACAATGTGCCTAATGCTACTACAGGCATTTTTCCATTCTTTGCTAATAAGGGCTATTATCTGAACATTTCTATCCATCTGGAATGTGATCTTGCCTCTACTCAAGCTTGAGAGTATGCCATTGACCTTGACTTGCTCTATGAATTTCTCCATGAAAAAATAGCTGCTGCTTAGAAAAGATATTAAGCTTTCACTAATGTCCAACAATCTTTAGTACCAGACTTCAAAATAGGTGACCAGGTTTTTGTTAAGGCTAAGTATTTCAGATCTACTCAACCTTCTAAGAAACCTGCTGAAAAGAACTTAGGACCTTACCCTATTATTGCTTAGACAGGCTTCCTCTTCTTTATGCTTCATCTTTTAGAGAACATGAAGTCCATGCATCTGGTCTTTCATATCTCCCAATTAGAACCTTTTGTCTCCAATACCATTCCTAACTGTGTTCAGCCACCACCATTACCAGTTGAAATTAATGGAGAATCAGAGTTTGAGATCTCTGAGATCCTTAATTCAAAGATAGATCACAGGCAACAAAACTGCAAACTACTTTATCTGGTTAAGTAGTTAGGTTATAAAGGTACTAATGAGGAAACCTTGTGGCTTCTCACCACTGAATTAGGTTATGCTTTAGAGATTATTAAGAAGTTCCATCTCTATTATCTAGACAAACCTGGACTGTTATATGCCTGATCCAATTGAGTTTATTGACCTAGTCACAAGGTCTTCTATCTACTTAATGGTTGTTGTTATACACTGGCACTACTTAGCTAGGGGCTATTTTTCATTCTTACTCTAAGCTAAGTTCTTTTTACTATTTACTATCTTTGACCACTTTCTTTGATCTTATCTTATCTTATCATGCTGTAAGGTTGGGTCTAGCCTGGTCTAGCCTTTTACCTTATTGTAGCCTAGACTTTCTCTGATGCTATGGCCTAGCTCTCTAATGTCATATTTTACCTTTTTTTTACTAATTACTTCCTATTTGCCATTGGTTTTTATTTAGTTTTTCTTTGTTCTATTTCCTTATTTAGCATTGTTCTCTGTATACCAGCTACCTCATGTACTCCTCATGGCCTGGTCCATGCACATTTTGTAGCAATATATAAAGGGGCAAGGGCATAGACTGGTTTCCCAGTCTAGAGCACTTGTTTACTTGTTTATCTTGTTTCTTAGTACCTTCTCTAGGCTGCCATTCTTTTGTCCCCCCAGTTTTGGGCACCCCCCAAGGTAATTTCCTCTTGCTATTGGTCTAGATCCATAACAGTTGTATTCTTTACTTCTATATCTCCATTCTACTTATTTTCTCTGATCTTTATGTCCAACTCTGCCAACTCTTCTGCAACCTCATTCATTTCTTCATTTTCCAGCTTATTCTTTGAGCCCCCTCATTTTCCCTTCCCATCACTTATGTCTCATTCAAAATGTCAACCAGTTGCCCCAGCAACCAGTTCTGGCACCTTATTTCCCACCACATCTTTTCACCCACCTTCTAAATCACTACCTCTAGTAGATAACAGCTCTCAGCAACCAGCCAGGAGCTATTCTTCATCTCTTTCAAATATGTCCTATTCTTGGGCACCTCTTGTTATGGCTCCAGCCTAACATGATGGTTGCATGTGACCATGGGAACTGTGGAGCATGTGATGCGACTGGTCATGTGCCAGGAGCATGTGATCATGTGAATGAGTTGCCTTATTAAGGAAACCCTAGGCTAAGGCTAAGTCCTATTTCAAAGTATTCCCTGGCATCAGGTATTGGTCACATGATGTGGTAGATCTCAGATGAGATCTAGATCCTTCCGATGATATCTGATCTCTCGATCTAGATTAGGATCTAATCTATGGCAAAGATCCAGATTAAATCTCCTTAGCCTCTAGGCAGCCATGCTGCACTCATAGATTGATACCAGTGCTACCTTCCATTCCACCCACATCCTCATGGTGTGGCCTCTCTTCCATTCCCTTCCCTTGACCCATGAGGCCACTGCCTCACTTCTCATTGCCACCCCATGCTCTCTCTTATCTATCTATTTAGAGGTAGGAGCTACTTTAGCTATTGGTGCCCATAGATAGCACACTTTAGGGTAGACCTCCTGTACATGGTCTGTGTGCAGATCCTGACAATATATAAGGCAGGGGGTGCAAGCTGGATATTCCCCAGTCTTGCTCTCTTGACCTCTTAGCTGGTTAAACAGGCTAATCCCTTCAGTGCTGCTGGCTACTGGTTTATACAAGAGCCCAGGTCTCATCCCTTCTCTCATTGCCTAGTTCTGGGCCACTAGCATAAAAGCCCAAGCAGCTATTTAGGATAGGATAGGAGCATCCACCAAGATCATTTCGAGAATCAAAACAGGGTGGGAAGTCTCCCACTTCACCTCTTCCTTTCTACCCCTCCTTCTTTGCTTCCACTTTGGTTTCTCTTGACTAGAGTGGTTATACCTTGCCTTTACCTCTATTCAGGCAAGGCATGATGTTAACTTGCCAGGGCCTATCTTATAGTCAAGCCCTTGGTTATCACATCTCCAGCACACTGGAGTTTCCTCTATCCTTCTCTTTCCATTGCCCTTACTTGTTCCTGCCTGAGCTTGCTAAAGTTGCTCTACCTAGCACATGATTAGTTCTTGGGAAGTATTAGCATATTCTGTACTCATTTATCTACAGACCACCTTTACAGCCTTCTGCTTCTTTATCTTCACAGCCTGCCACCTGATAACCTCTTTCACCACTCTTTGAGCCTCCTCTGTCTTTCTCTAAGCCTCTTCCTCCTTTCTTACCTTTACTTATCACTTTCACTCTGTTATGCATCTTGTGCAACCACCACTTTTACCTCACATGATCATGGGAGAGATACTCCTTTTCAGGTAATTCTAGCTTGGGGTCTAACTATTCTTACAAGTACCTTATGATCAGTGGTCACATGACTAAGGGATCTGGGATCTTCCCAGGATCTGCCCATGAATCTTTTCTATCAAGATCTAGTTATATCTCCATGGATCTGATGGATCTTGAATCTATATCAATGATCTCATCTGTGGCAGAGATTCCTGTCCTCATGTCTAACCCTGATCTTCCATTACAAGATCTTCTCTTCTCTTCTATTCCCTTCCCTTGATCCATGAGGCCACTGCCTCACTTTTCATTACCACTCCATGCCTTCTCCTCTTTTATTTAATAGTATGTCCTTACTGCTATTGGTGTCCATAGATAGTAGTACTTTAGGGTAGGCTAGTAGAGTTGGTTCATGTGCCTTCCTAGGCCATATATAAGGGGCAGGTATGGGTAGTCAAGTCTCTCCAGATTTGATTACTTCATACTTTGCTTAAAAGTACTTCTTTGAATTCCTACTCTTTCAGAATTAGGCCCTCAGTTGCACAAGCATGAGTCTCTTCTGAGTTCTCCTTCATTGATCCCTCCTTGGTTGCTTCTCTTCAGAGCCTCCATTGAGTTTTCCCTTTTATGTTCCTCCTCTTGCTCTTTGTCTAGATCTAGTCTCTGGAATCCAAAGTCATAACACACTTAGTGTACTTCATATCACTGAGCTCCTCCTTATTCTTCATGTGCTTCTCAAGGTGCACATCAGATTATGTGTGAATGTCAGCTAATAAAGACATAATAGAGAAGTTTTAAATTTTTTTACTGTTTTATGGACTCATGACCAACTAAAACTCTGACACTTACTCCAACCATGTACTAGACCAAGTCACATGAGCCTATGGCCTTCAGGGGTTCAGGCCTTAAAAGGGGGATACTATTATATTCCAGACCATTGTGTTTACCCTGTAATATCTCTAATGCAACTCTGATTGGAGATTATTCTTAAGCTACATGCTGGCTAGTTCCCATTTCTCTTATTCTCTGTCTACCTAATAATACTTACAAATTTGATACTTACAAATTCCTCATATATACTTTCATGTCCTTTTAATACAATTCTGTAGTCTTTCTGGCCTTATTTCCTGTTCCTTGCCCTTCTTGCTTATTTTCTGTCTTTCTTTAGTTTTATCTTTTAGTTTCATCCTGGCATGACATTATTAGTGTCATACCTGATGTCTCCATTCATATCCAGGTTGCACTGATACCTGCTTTCACTTCTGTGATAACTCCTGTTTTATCTTCTTTTCCTTGTTTGATAATCTGCTTCTCCATGGTATAAGTACTATGACTTTATATCTTGTATCTCAATTTGAATATCAACATGACTCAGTGCTCTCTCCCTTTGCCTCTAACTCATCTTCTGACCTCATGAGCAGGTCATATACTCTTACCCTTTGAATCCAAGTCTCTATGACTTACTTCAATCCTCCAACCCCCTTTAAAATTTGGGGCACTGGGACTAGTGCAAAGATACACTACATAAGGTAAATCCAAGCCCTATTCAACCATCACTCCAGAGTATTCCAGAGTAAATCCAGAGTGCACCCTTGTTTAACATGTGCTTTATACAAGTCCTTGACTTTTCTTCACTATTCCTCTTGCCTAGTTCAAAGGCCTCTGTTATAGTCCGCTTTTTCAAAACTTTCATCACGTGACCTTATCTTATCTTTCCACGTGGTTATCTAATCTTTTATCTTATCAGGGCACGTGACGGGTCACATGACTGGTCCAGACCCAGGGCTTAGGGTTAACCTCATGCCTTTCAGCCCCTTTTCATTTCCGTTGTGTTTCCATTTTAGAAGCACCAAGCTCTTTCAGCCATTGGCTATTCA
>JBBPJW010001490.1:0-11025 GCA_038088935.1 Pulveroboletus aff. viridisquamosus
GCCAGGGAGAGGACTTGAACAGACTGCCAAATCTGGAGCTGGGATGGCCACGTGGATAAAATTGCCTCCACCATAGGTATCGCGCCAGACCAAGGGACTTTCAACCGCCAGTCTCCGTTTACGATGTTCTCTGTCGTCTTGCGGGGAGCCGTTCGAACGCACTCGTTCGCACCGCGGTCGGTACGCTGTCTCGCGTCTAAAGTCCCACTCAAGGCAACGTCGCCGAAGGAGCCACCCCCGCCCCCGCCAGCTTCATTAACGACTACCTCTCTCCCCAGTCTTGACTTCGACCCTGCCGAACGCCTCGAACAAACCGAACGGACAGAACGGACGGGCGCGAAATCCTCCAAGGATTCGCTTTCTTCCATTGAGCGACGCCGAAGATCCTTGGGAAGACTTTCGCTCGGCATCTTAGCCATTGCTCTGGGTGCTCAAATACTCTACCTTGGGCGGGATTGGGACGTGGATGAACTCGCGAAGAAGAAAATCGTGTGCCTTCAGTTGGTCGTGTATCCTACCTTATGCTGACGTCTCGGTCGCCTTTGATAGAACATCGAGGATGCACCTTCAGGCTGGTGGGGCCGGACGAAGACGCGATTTACAGACATGTTCGACGTAGGTGGCCTTGGATGACATTCTATACAACTTCTGTGTTTACGTTGACCTACAGTACTTCAACAAGCCCGCATGGACTGAACTGCTTCCGCCACCGCTTCCAAGCCCACATCAAAAACCATACACGCTTCTGGTATCGATGGACGATCTTCTTATAACCTCCACTTGGGATGTAAGTGTTCGCCATCTACGATTCCTTAAGTGAGGATTGACTTCCTCCATAGCGACAAAAAGGCTGGCGAACAGCCAAACGTCCCGGGGTCGATTATTTCCTCGCATATCTTTCACAATTTTACGAAATCGTCATATTTACCACGCAACATCACTACGTATGTTTCGCTCGTTCCACCATTTTCAAGGACCACTACCACTAATACGTGGTTTGTATAGACTGCCATCCCCGTAATCGAAAAACTGGATCCTTATAATTTCTTCATTACCTACAAGCTTTTCCGTGAGGCAACCCGCTCGGTGGACGGCAAGGTTGTCAAGGCGAGTCCGTCCACGTTGTACACTACTTACATCTCAATCCGTGTCGTTCACTCAAGGATCTTTCCTACCTGAACCGCAATCTTTCCAAAGTCATCCTTCTCGACACTCACGAAGAGCACGCTTCGACACATCCGGAAAACGCGATTATACTTCCTAAATGGACTGGAACTCCTGGTGACAAGGGTCTCGTTGCGATGATCCCCTTCCTCGAATGTACGTTTTCTGTTTCTCTTATGCTGGTGTCTGTCCTCATATTCACCTCCCTAGCGATCGGTATTTACAGACCCCAAGACGTCCGCCCGATCCTTCAAGCCTACCACGGGAAAGACATTCCACTGGAGTATGCCAAGAAGGAGGTTGAAGCGCACGAACGTCATATTGCAGAGTGGAAGAGCAAATCCAGAGGTCTTTCCTCTGGCGAATTCACCATGAGCTCCCTGTTTGGTGTGAACCCCGATGTACGTGTCTCGCACCCCTTCTTCGCGCCCTTATTGACTGCTTCCACAGTCTTCCCACTCGCCCATCCCGCCAACATACCTTGAACAAAAGCGCGCAGAGGCTCAACGGCAGTACAAAGAAGAACAAGCCTATATCGCGGCCCATAAGGCCGAGTTTGACAAGGTGTTGGAAGAGGAGAGACAAGCGATGGCGAAGGAGATGTCTGGGTCGTTGCTTGGCCTTCTTGATAACATGGGGGGCAAGAAGCCACAAGGCGCAGAAGACTCCAAGACCGCTGCGGGCGGCGGGGGGACGCAGGCGAGGCACTAGGCAATCATGGATGGCACGGACGGCTTCAGTGTATGCCAAGCAAGATAGAGGTACTGTAGTGCTCGCTCGTCGTTACCCGTATAATTTTCACTCTCATCTCTCACAACTTTGTCGCGCGTGATTCGATCGCAGCATGTGGACGACCTCAGGACACACTAAAACTATACGATATTGAATATATGGGAGGAATACCGATCGGGGATCTGAAACGACGGTAGTGTCGAAACCGAGCTCGTGGTTTACTTTTTTAGACGTCGATCTACTGATCCACGCTGATCCAGATGCGTGTAATCCACGTTTAGCTGTCGCTGGGTCCTAAACAATCTTGGTCACGAGCGTGGTGCGTTTGCCAAGGTTGAGCTGCCGAGTCGTCTTAGCGTCAGTTAAACCCCTGTAGCAGTCATCCATGGGGTCCTCCCCACCAGCAGCTCGCCTGAGAAACGACGTCGACACTGTCTCGATAAGGCGACGTCTTTCTGGATAGGGATGATGGTTGACCCCTTCTTTCTTCCTGCCTCTTGCTCTTCTATGAATATCGAGGTTCAACGGAGCACGAGGAGTCGTGTCTTTCTCCAGCTGCCATGTATCATCAACCCACCAACCCAGATCCAGCGCCATCATACACCAACAGGTATCAAGACTACACGAACGAGGGACAAGAGGGGTCGCACTTGGTCAAGTGGTGGTTCTTGTGTCTGCTCGTCACATCGATATCAGGTCTCCATGCATGCTTGCGCGACCACTGCGGGGTTCGATAAGTTCCAGCCACCCATCCACGAAGGAGTACGTGACGTTGGCTTGTCGTATCGGCTGTCATGGACGTCTAGCGTTGTAGAGTCCACATCGGTGGAGTCGGGCTTGTCCAAGGCCCGGACCTTCTTCTGAAGAGGCTAATCTTTGACGCGTGAAAGAATTGGACAGCCTTCGAACATGTTCATACTGGATTCCCCCAGCGACATAAAGATAGGAGAGAGCGGTATGCCTGGTAGGAATGAGGCGAACAGTATGGCATAGACATCAGACGGTACTTCTCGCCGCATTGAAAGAGATCCTTCAACCCAAACATGTGTGATTGTAGTTCGGGGGATGATCCCAGCGTAAAATACGGACGACAATCCGGTATGGTTGGCTACGTTGCAGTAAACAGATAGATAGCCTGCAGGAGTCTAACCACCTAGACACTCAGCAAAGACCTTGAAACCTTATTTATCAATGAGCAGGGGTGTTGTCTTGAGCTTGAAAGATCAATGTAAAAAAAGCAACCTGCCCACTGGCTGGATTGAACAACCGACCTCACCATTACGAGTGGCGCGCTCTACCACTGAGCTAAACGGGCACTATATTGAATGTCAATTAAAGTGTGTATAGGAGCCAGGATTGATCTGAAGTGGTCGACACGCCGTTCCCTTTCGATTGTGATTGTCGCAGGAATTCACTATCGGAACATCACATCAGTGACATTGCTAAAACAGTTCAACTCTTGAACTTGTCAGATGATTCTAGTAATGAAACCGGAAGAACTTGGGAATCTGTGCGGGATGACATTTGATAGAAATAGGGGCTCTCAAACGATCTCAGTTGTCAGACTAGCAGACTAGGGTGTTGGCCTACATACATGTGAGCACAAGAACGTAATTCAGTTTAAATCGTACTCACCCTCAGAACTGTTGCAATGCCCAATTCTGACATGATGCGCGAAGCTCACCACAAACACTTTAATGACATAAAAGGAAGTATATACTCAGCTGACGTTGGTCGATGCTCCCAAACTTCCTTTCGCTGTGACAGTGGGAATAGGCCTCAGAATTTTAATCAGAACAACCCCGTGAACGTCGGTCGATCAGGATAGAAAATGGTATTTAGGACAAAATCAGATTAGTATGTGCAACGAGGCATCCCTCCATCACATGTAGAATCACTAACCTTAGCACTATTTCACGTCAGACGCTCGCATTCCATCTACACTTCTCATTCTTGTATGAAATCTCACTTTCTATGGATGGTCAAGTGTCACAGTCTTCCCAAATACTTTCAGACAGGGCACGAATGCTCGAGCTTGCACTTCATAATGTTGAAACTGCAGAATACTGCAGGATACTTGTAGTCACTAGCGGTGCGATCAGCAGGGTGCTCGACGAGCTCATATGTTCCGAGTTGTGTAATTGCGTCAATTTCATCGCGCATGGCCTGCTCCCAATCCGCTCTATCTGGTGAGCTCATTGCCTCACGGTATGTGCGGGGATCTTCTCCTGACGCGATGTTGATATTTTCATCAGGCGAGTTAGGTATGGGCGTCGCGTCCTCCCCAGCATCCAAATCTTGCAGACCGGAATCTGAGTATTCCTTGTCTGAGCTCTGTTGTAAGGTTCGTGCAGCATCAGATATGGTTTTGCAAGCCTTGATGGTGGCAGTGCGAGTGGACTGGGCACAAGGAGGTGGATGTGGAGCAGGGTTTTGATGGGGCAGAGGTGGCTCTACATAGTTAGGTGGAGTAGCAGGAGGTAGAGGTGGCTCTACATGGTTAGGCAAAGCAGGGGGAGGCACAGATGATTGCTGGCTGGGTTCAGCATCATCTGGCTCAAAGAAGAATAAGTGGAGTGAGGTTTAGTGGAATTGAGACTCTTCCTCAGCCAGGAAATGGTTGTGATTATTGGCAGCATCATTAAAAACAGCATGAGCTGAGATCTGAATGGCATGCTTGTCTGGGAGATAGAGTCGCCAGCCTTTCTGTGTGGCCAGATAACCAACAAAGATGGCACACATATCTTTGGGGTCAAGTTTCCAGTGGGCAGAGATATCATCAAGAACATATGCAAGATAGCCAAAACAGTGGAGATGAGAGATATCGGGCTTATGCCCATACTGCATTTCATATGGAGTTGAGTTTGCAAGGGCCTAGTTTTTGATGTAAATAACATAGTTGGTGGCTTCAGTTCAGAGGAAGAGGAGCAGGCCAGAGTCAATGATAATAGTGCAGATACAATTGATGAGAGTATGATTAAGCTACTTAGAGACATCATTTTGCTCAGGGATACATGGGGCAGAGGACTCCTATCAAATACCTGCCTGTTTTATGAAGATCCAAGTAATGTTGAGGAATTTACCACCATTGTCAGTCTGGAATGTCTGAATGGATTTGTTACATGAGTTCTCAACTTCAGATTTCCAGGTCTTAAAAGTAGTGAAAGCATTACTCTTGTGCTAGATAAATAAGACCCAAATCTATCATGAATAATTATTAGTGAGAATAAGCATATACTATGACTCAGACACACTATGGACAGGCAAAGGGCCCCAGATATCCAAGTGAATGAGGGCAAGAAAATGACAAGCTCTATCATATCTCAATGGCAGAAATAAGGCACAAGTGAGTTTGCCCATTACACATGATTTGCAGATGGAAGGGTCCTGCTATGCAATAGTGAGTATACAGTCAAATAGTTCAAATGATCAAGATGGCAGTGCCACTGCTTTAGCTTGGAAAGAGATAAAACAGCTGGATAAGTAGCATTGGGTTGAAGTTTGAGTCTCTGGCTGTCCCTTTGGAGCATGAAAGGTAAAGTATGCATAGAGTATGGGCATTGCTAGTGTGTCTACATACAGGTTGGTGTATGTTATATTCTGGACCACCATGCCCACTCTGTGACATCTTCAATGCAACTCTGGTTGGGGATTACCCTTAAGCTACTGTTATGAACTAGCACTATCTAGATTACATGCTATCTTTTCATTTTTACTGTAAGCTAAGTTTCTTCTTCTATTTAGTATTTTTCTCTTCTTTTATCCTAGCTTCTGACTTTGCATGTCCACAATGCTTTCTTGTTTTGTTCTGAAATGTTCTGACTTCTTCCATTCTAGAACTTCTTGTTCAGTCAGCAGATATTACTCACCATCTGCTTTCATCATATTCCTGATATATGTCTAGTGAACATAACAGTCTCTGTTACACTGCAAGACTTTGAGCAACTATACCTATAGCCTTGGTGTGTGCTTCTGCTGGTGCTAGGGGTTCTGCTGAAGCCTAGCCTTTGAACTAGAGGCTAGGAGAACTAGGCAAGAAGGATACTGAGTCAAGGGACTTGTGAAAACCCTAGAGGTTCAAGTGCACAAGACTAGAGACTTCAGCTTGAACTTGGACCTCTTGTATACTATTGCATCTTGAGCACAGACCAAGAGAGAGTACCCTGCCCTATAGTGGTGTACAGTAAGCTACCCAATAGCAGAAAGAGAGTGAGAGTTTAGAAATACATGAGAAAAACAGGTAGTATGAGATTATAGGCTAGATTAGCCTAGATCTAGTAAAGTGTGAAGTGGTAAAGGTGTGAAATGTGAAATAGTGAAGATGTGACATGGTGACACAGTGAAGGGGTGACAGGGTCACATGATGTGAATATGTAAAGAGTTAAAAGAAAATACAACAGGGTGAAAAATGAAATAAAAGGGAAATTTTGCATTATAACAGTCTCAAGTATGTGACTGTGGGAACTGTTGAGCATGTGATATGAATGGTTGCATAGTCATGTGACCAGGAGCATGTAATCATGTGAATAAGTATTCTTATAAGAATAACCCTAGGCTAAGGCTAAGTTCTATTAATTAGAGTATTTTCCTGCACTTGTTATAATTATTTTTTACTTTTTCCATCATGTGACCATGGGACACCTCTTATCTTTCACATTTTCACATTTTCACATTTTCACCTCTTCACATTTTCATAATGTCACCTCTTCACCTCTTCACTCTTTTACATATCACAACCTAGACCATGACATCATTACCTGGCAGCTTCCACATGGAACTGCTATGGTACTCATTCTTTTATTGCCATTGGTCGGCTGACTATAGCATATTTAGGGCCAGAACCATATACATGGTCTGTGCACATATTTGTAGCATATATAAAGGGGGCTGGCTCAAGCTGGGATTTCCCAGTCTTATGCACTTGAGCCTTCCGCTTTATACAAGTGACTTGATCCTTCTACACTTTCCTCTTGCCTAGTTCCATTGGGGTCTAGTTAAAATCCAATCTCTTCAGTAAGAAAGGTGACCACTAGGACAGATAATCAAGGGTAGATTAGGACCATTTCAGCACTAGATATCAGTTATATAATGTGGCAGATCTCAAATGAGATTCAGGTCAGTTCCCAATAATATCAGATCTCACAATTTAGATTAGGATCTGTATCTGTGGCAGAGATCCAGATAGATATCCTTAGCCTTATAATGGCCAGGTCTTTTTTATATCTCTGATTCTGTGCACTTTCATTCTCCCACATCCTCATGGTGTGGTTCCTCTTTCATTTTAATCTCTTGATCCATGAGGCCACTGCCTTACTCCTCATTTCTGCCCCATGCTTTCCCCTTACTTATTTAATATAGGCCTTAATGCTATTGGTGACCATAGATAGTAGATATTAGGATAGACTTCCTGTACTTAGTCTATGCACAGACCCTGGCAATAT
The DNA here is from genome assembly GCA_038088935.1 of Pulveroboletus aff. viridisquamosus. Taxonomy (NCBI): domain Eukaryota; kingdom Fungi; phylum Basidiomycota; class Agaricomycetes; order Boletales; family Boletaceae; genus Pulveroboletus; species Pulveroboletus aff. viridisquamosus. Next base: position 7,338 of record JBBPJW010001490.1, read on the forward strand.
ATAAGGCAGGAAGTGCAAGCTGGGTTTCCCCAGTCTTTTTCTACTTGTCCTTTAGGCTAAACACCTGTGAAATTATACAAGTAGCCCACTAGATCTCTTGGTTATATTCAAGATGGAAATTCCCTTGAGCTCTCTTCTGACAGAGGCTTCTTTGGCATGGCCCATTGTATTCTCTTTTATTCAGCCTAGTTAGGGGCCACTAGCCAAAAGCACTGCTTATAGTTTTGAGAATAGAAGCATTTACCAAGAATGTCTCAAGTATTAAGGTTAGAACAGCAAAAAGCCATAACAATTCCATCTGTTTTCACATGGATCACTTAGTCACTTTAGTTATTTGCCTTGACTTATTCAACTGAGTCTGAACCTTATCCCAGTAGTATAAGTAGTGTACTCTATCTTCTATATTTCTTATGCTACTTCTGCCTTATTTCACCTTGTTCTTTTTAGACATTGTTGGAACCCTTAGCCTGCTTGCAACAACCATTGGCAAGTATTTCTTTGTTCTCAACTAGTCCAGTGTTCTAGGTTCATCTCCAACCTTTACTGAGGGACTATATCCTGTATTTGCACTGTTACTTTTATTCTTAGGCTGATTATTATCAAGCCTACCTTTAGTCTCAATTAATAAGGTCTATGTTAGTTCTTACCTAGGCCTAGCATAACATTATATACACTGCATTGCCTAAGCAATGCATAGAATATACAATGGCAAGGTCAATGTTAAGTCTTTTTAGACTTAAGCATTTATGCCATTAGTCTTCTTTGGCTTCTATGGTATGCTCTCTCAGTTCCCTTAGTTCTCCAAGTTATCTTTATCTCTGCTCTAGCCTCTTCAGGGGTCAGTGTTCTTTTATGTTCCTCTTTGCCTCTATTTTCCCACCATTTCAAAGTTTTATTATCTGAAAGTCAAAGTCATAACAGCTACATACTGGCTAGTTCCCATTTCTCTTATTCTCTGTCTACCTAATGATACTTACAATTCCTTATACATATTTTGTGTTCTTACAGCATAACTCCATAGTTTATCTGACCTTATTTTCTATTCCTTGCTATTATGAATCTAGATTAATAGCAAAAGGAAACTAAAACAGCTTGTTGCCATTCTATTCTTGAGACTTGGAAAAAATGCTGGTAAGTACAAACAACTAGCAATGGCTTTTAGCTTAGAGCCACTGAGAACTAGGCAAAAAGAATAGAGAAGTCAAGGCCTTATATAAAGCTAAAAGCTCAAGTACACAAGATGTTATGCTAGACCCAGATAGGGTCAGGCATAGACCTTTGGAAGAGGGAACTGCTAGTGGGGTAAGCTTGACAAAGAGTCAGCTTATGGCAAGGAGTGGCATGATGCAAGGATAATACTGTCAAGAACACTCAAACAAGGTGTTGAGTGACTGCAAGGACACTGGCTTGCAGATTTCAAGTATTCCCTCTTGTACACTGATGCATGGACTAAGAAGGGATATGTATTACTGAGAGGGAGTAGCCTCTGAGCAAACAAGGTATCAATATATGTGAAAGTATGAAGTGGGAAAGATAGAAGGTAGAAGTAGCATAAGGAGAAGGAAGGCAAAGTATACTACTTTATAGTACAGAAAATAAGGTTCAGACTCAGTTGGATAAGTCATATGAATAATGAATGCTAAGTAAGTGATCTGTGTGGAAACAGATGGAACATAGGAGAAGGTTCCATGTATAATATGTCATAACTTATGTGAGGGACATGGATTATAAGTAATACTTGATAAGTCAGAGAATATTCTGGAACAAAAGAAGAGAAAGGTTCCAGAACAAGAACAAGAAAGCATCCAGGATGTGTGAATATAAAACACAACAGAGAAAAGAAAAAAAGACAAGGGAATTATAACACAAGACTGGAAAAATTGAGCTTGAGCTAGCCTTTTATATATGATACAGGAGTATGCACAGACCACATCCCTAAGGTCTGCCCTAAACTATGCTACAGTAAGCTGGCCAATGGCACAAAGAGAGTAAGTACCATAGCAGTATCTCATAGTAACTGCAAGGTAATAACATTATAGTCTAGAGTAGTCTAGACTGTGATATGTGAAGGTGTAAAAGAGTAAAGAGGTGAAATGAGTGAAATGGTAAGGGTTACCATGGTCATGTGATGTGACATGTGAAGAGTCAAAGTGAAAATACAAAGTGGGTGAAAATAAAGAAAATGAAAAAAAAATTATAACAGAAATTACCTTGGAGGGTATCCAAAACTGGGGAAACAAAAGAATGACAGCCTAGAGGAGGCACTAGGAAACAAGGTAAACAAGTAAACAAGTGCTCTAGACTGGAAAACCAGTCTATGCCCTTGCCTCTTTATATATTGCTACAAAGTGTTATGCACCTAAAGAGTGCAATCTGAATAATCCCAGCAACCAGTGAGTGACAGGTGACAATGAAAACAAGAGGGCTTTTAGATACTAGTGGCCCTGAACTAGGCTTGTAAGTCTTGCAAGAGGGAATTTGAATTAGCACTAAGGATTTCCTAGTGTTCAGGCCATAAGAGAAGACAAGGAAAAGGGAAGTAAAGATACAAGTGATCAAGACTGGAGAGACTCCAGGTCTTGCCCACCCTATATATATATTGCCAGAAGGCATAGCCTTATATAGAGGATGAGTAACCTACTATCTATGTAGCCAATAGCAGTAATCTCTTGTACCTTCTTAAATAGGAAGTAGGACATGGGGCAATGAGTAAGATATGAGGCAATGGCCTCACGAATCAAGGAAGATAGAAGAGAACCACAACCATGAGAATGTGGAAGAATGGAATGTGTCAGAGTTAATGAATATAAGTGAGGCATGGCTGCCATAAGGCCAAGGAGATTTATCTGGATCTCTGCCACAGATATAATCCTAATCTAGATCCATTAGATCAGATATCATTGGTATTGATTTAAAATCTCATCTGAGATCCAACCACATCATATGATCAACCCATTAGCAGGAAATACTCTAATATAACAAATCAACACCTAGCCTGGGGTTTATCCTTATATGGCAGGTGAGTCCCACAGTCATGTGAAGAAACTGTCAGTATACAATGAGATTATAACACAAAGTGTGCATGAACCAGGCTATAAGAAGTATATGGGGTAGCTGGTATATAGAGAACAATGCTAAATAAGAAGATAGGGCAAAGGGAAACTAAATAGGAACCAATGGCAAATAGAGAGTAAGAAAGCAAGGCAATGGTAAGGTATAATATCAGTGGGCTAGATCATAACATTAGAGAAAATCTAGGCTACAATAAAATAAAAGACTATGCTATATGAGATGCAAAGGCTAGATTAGGCTAGACCTAATCTTATGGCATGATAAAGATATAAGATGTGATAAAATGAGATGAGATAAGATTAAAGAAAGTGGTCAAAGATAGTAAACAGTAAAAAGAACTTAGCTTAGGGTAAAAATGAAAAATAGCCCCTAGCTAAGTAGTTCCAGTGTATAATACTTGCCCTTCTCAACTATTCTCTGTCATACTTTAGTTTAATCTTTTAGTTTCATCCTGGCATGACATTATTAGTATTATACCTGATATCTCTGTTCATATTTAGATTGCACTAATACCAGTTTTTGTTATGATGTGTTTTTTCATTTTCTAATCATGTGATCTTATCTTATCTTCATCATGTGGTTATATAATCTTTTATCTTATTGGGGCATGTGATGG
>JBBPJW010001491.1:0-11021 GCA_038088935.1 Pulveroboletus aff. viridisquamosus
CCCAGGTGCACTTTTCTCTTAGAAGCAATGGCTCCGATCTCGTGATACGAGCACTCGCCAACTCGGAAATCCTCGAGCTCATCCCTCAAGAAAAGCTGAAAGGGGACCTTCCGGATGTACTAATCGAGGGGCATGCTCATTGGCTAAATCTCTCTACATCCGTTTTGGAAATTCGTTCTCTCGACAATCTCTGGGAGGCTTCGTCGGGGAACTGGAGGATGGAGTGTATTCCTGGGCTGTATCGTTTGCGCAAAGGCAGCGAATTCCTCGTAGACATCCGAAGCCGATCCTGGGCTATGATATCAGGTCTTTTGAAGCCACTTGACACTCCACAGAACCTCCTTGTGGTCGCGTGCCCAATCAACCCTGACAAACCTTCGTCGCCGTTGCGCTTGTCGGTCGCTTTACCACGTTATCGCCTCTCCTTCTACGTCAATGAGGATGGAGATCTTCAATCCCGCAATATGCGTGACATGGTTTATGACGAGAACCAATCTATTGGGACGCTTTTTGGCTTGGTTAATCGACTTGTGCTTCGGCCAAGGCTCAGAGAAAATACCCACGCCGATGAACTTGCCTCACGGTATGTCCTCATCCCTGACGGTCCGATTTCGTTCAGGAAGGACAACCACCACGTTTGTGTCGAGATCAGTACCCAAGGTCCTGTCCTTCAGCGGGTCACGTATCAGACCTATAGGATTGATACCGACTTGGGATGCTTGATGGGAAATGTCGGCTTGACGAACAAGTTGTACTGCGTTTATCTGCATGCTTTGACTAGCGGGTGCGACATCGATCCGCTTACAGGCAGATTGGGTACAGAGGAAGCATTGGCCCTACTCCGGTCAGCCAGCTGCTGGTCGATCATGAAGTTTGATTCACGGGAAGTGGAGCTCCTGAGCTTGATCGCATCCATAAACCCCTCACGCACGCGGTTCCCGAAACACTTCAGGTGTAGTATGCAGAAGGTGGAGTGGCTCGATCTTCCGTCAAATTCTCAGCATCACGAGCTGTATCTTGTTTCCAAAGCAATCAAGGAACACTACGAGAAAGTGCAATTGTTCCACAAAAGCCTCCCAGGAGATATTTTCTCTCAATTCCCATCATTTGATGGTCTCCTGCTAGAGCGTAGTTCGCTGCGAGCTGTATATCTGCTCCCATCTGAGCCTGTTGCACAGCCTTCCAAGACAGATTCCGACTTTGACTTTGATGCCCAGTATCCTTCCAGGGGGCTAGTGAATATTAGTTCAGGAGAGCACCGTGCTTATGTGGCTGCGTCTATCGTTCAGCGCCGATCCCCCAATTTAGCGACTTTGAAGGATATATGGAAAATGGTGAAACTTTGGACCGGAACTATGCTCAGCAACGCCGCTTTATCTCTCCAATATGACAAATCGTGGCTGCGTCCGAATCTTCCATCGGTTTGGCTCAAGGCATATCATCTCCTCCGAAATAGCGATGAAAGGAAATGGTACCAGTTGCATTTCTCACTCCCTGCCATGGCATATGGCTCGTCGGAACTTGCCGACCTGGTCCCCACTTTTGTGGCTTTTGCTGTGGACGAGCAGTTTCGGTTGGAGGATCCACCCGAGTATGATTCTTACGAGCCTTCAATAGGTTATCGCCCTTCCTGGACAACCCTGCGCACTTGTATACTCCTCCGTGCCCGCTCCCTTGAGCATAGTCCCGAGAGCGCAATTCCCGCGAAAATTGGCAAAGATGTCAAGAGGTTACGCGAACGTCAACTCAAAATATATGCAGAAACGCTAAAGTCGGAAACCGATGTAACTGTCCGACGATTGTTGAATGCCTGGCCATGCGAGAACGCCCCACAATGTCCACTCAACCCCGATTTATATGATGTGGAGGGGTTGACTTTTGATATTCAGTGCCACTTCTCCAGCCGTTATCGTAATCTCAAACTCAGAGAACATCTCCTTCGTGTTAAGAAAATTCTGAAAAAAGTACACTCGCAAGCCTTCCCAACCCCCACCTACTCATTCCGCCACTCGAAAAGCATCCCATGTCGTACCCCGTGGTCATTCGCGATGGACCAGCTATTCGCCAGACCTGCGCCATCATTACAAACGAATGATAGGCTGTCTCTATACGCCATCAGTGTCGAGAATACCTCACTCTCTGCTTCCGCCCCGTTACATCAGCTGATTGCTACAGCTGAAGCAAACGCAGTAAATGAATTTCAGCGACAATACATATCGGCCCTCCGCTCTAGTGCAGAATGCTTTGGAAGTAAGGTGTCCCCCGTGGCTCATGGTGCAACGAAGCTACCCACTGCGGAAACGCTTTTGGCACATTATTATCGGTGTAAAGCCAGTTATAATGAGGGTCTCCGCCAAGTCAAGCAACATCTGGGCCCGAAGAGCCAGAATGAAGAGGCTCTCGAGCAGTCAGGCCTATGGCCACGCATTACTCCACAGACGCTCTATCGCCTCCTGGCATCTAATTCTCCTATTGCACTCTCCGACGAGTGGAAAAGATGTCTGATAAGGCTAATTCTACTCGCACTGGAGCTACAACGTGCTCGAAGATTGCTTCGACTACACCTCGATAATCTTCACGAGGAGCTGTGGAGGGAACTCGAGAGTGAGGGATGTGATGGTTGGAATGCCGAATCATATCCAGACTGGCTATTAATTCAGGTGTGTTGGCCAAGTCATAGATGTATACATCAGCTAACAGCTTATGCTCACATCAGTTGGAGGGCAACTTTCTGATTCGTCGGATGCAAGCCGATGTTGCTAACGAGATGATGACGCCCGGCTCGGGTGAGAATACGGCCATGCAACTCCATATGGGCGAGGGAAAGTCATCCGTGATCATCCCCATCACTAGCGTTGTCCTCGCCGATGGTGATCAGCTTGTCCGCGTGATTGTTCCGAAAGCGTTGACAACGCAGATGTTCCACCTTCTTTCGAACCGTCTCGGTGGACTCGCGAACAGACGAATATACTTCATCCCATTCTCTCGTTTTTCCAAGATCGATGTTCTGAAGGTGGCTGCCCTTTGTAGATTTATGTCGGAATGCATGAAGGAACGTGGAATCCTGGTCATCCAGCCGGAACACATCTTGTCACTCAGGCTTGTCAGCGTGGAGGAGCAACTGCGCCGGGGTCAACTGACGATACAGCTGGGTCGGGGTCAACTGGTAATGCAGCCGGGTTGGAGTCAACTGGTAATGCGACTGGGTCGGAGTCAACTGGCAATACAACTGGGTCGGGGTCAACTAGCAAAGCAGCTGCTGAACCTTCAGAGGTGGCTGCACTCTCATTCACGGGATATTTTGGATGAGAGCGACGAAATTCTCCATGTCCGGTGTCAGTTAGTATATACCATCGGCAAGAAGCAGCATATGGAAGGTTCTCCCGAAAGATGGACCACCGCGGAACAAGTTCTCAGTCTCGTGAGCAAGCACGCATCTTCCCTTCGAGACAGTTTTCCGCTTGGAGTAGAATATGAGCAAGTTTCGTCCGGATTGTTCCCCCACTTCCGCATCCTGGATGCAGGTGCTGGTCGAGAGTTGATCTCATGGATAGTGCGGGATATTATGGATGGTCTGCTTCCGAACTTTAACCTTGGGCAACTCCGTTCAGACCTCAGGGATGCAATTCGAAGCTTCATATCGTGTGTGGATATCCCTCGCAGAAGAGCTCGATTGGTGAAGGATCACTGTCAGCAGACTCCTCTGTGGAGCAGTCTATTACTGCTGCGTGGCCTGTTGGCCACTGACATTCTTCTATTTGCCTTCCGAGAACGACGGTGGCGGGTAGACTATGGTCTTGCCCCAGCACGTACCATGCTTGCGGTGCCGTATAGAGCGAAAGACATCCCAGCACAAAGGGCCGAGTTTGGCCATCCAGACATTGCCATTGTCCTCACCTGCCTATCATACTACTATGGCGGTCTCGACGAAGAGCAGTTGAGAACTTCTTTCAAGATTCTGTTCAAACAAGACGACCCATCCATTGAATACGATCTCTGGGTTCGAGACTGCCCTGCTGTGCCGGAAAATCTGCGGATTCTGAGTGGCGTCAATATCGAGTCGTCTGAGCAATGGGAACAATTTCTTTTTCCCTTGTTCTCACGAAATAAAGCAACGATCGACTTCTATCTCTCCAATGTCGTATTCCCAAAAGAAGCGGAAGAGTTTCCCTCCAAACTGTCGTGCTCAGGCTGGGATCTGGCGGAGAAGAGAGAACATGTACTGACCGGTAAGCTGGGGATGAACCCACCCGACTCCCGGCTCGCTAGCTCAACAATGCTTAGGGTTCTCGGGAACGAATGATGGTCAATATCTATTACCTCTTCATATCACTCAACGCGATCCTAAACATCAACGGGGGACCAATGCAAGGGTTCTGTCATATCTCCTACAGCCAGAAAACAATTATTATAGATGCACGACAAAAGAGAACGGCGAACGGCGAACAACGCGCGAGTTCCTCGAGATCTTGGTTGCTCAGAAACCTGAGATCCGTGTCCTCTTGGATGTTGGTGCTCAAATGCTCGATCTGCAAAATCACGAATTGGCCAAAGTGTGGTTAGACATCAATGAATCTGCTTCCGCCGCCATCTATTTCAACGAAGATGACGAATTGACAGTGCGGACACGAGACGGAAGTACACAGCTTTTGATATCGTCACCATTCGCACAGCAGTTGGACCAATGCGTCGTTTACCTTGATGACGCTCACACACGTGGTACGGACATGAAGTTCCCTAGCGGATTTCGTGCTGCAGTCACACTGGGCCCAAAAGTCACCAAGGATCGTCTGGCTCAAGGTACGGACAACTCGTATCCATTCGTTTTGCCAATCTTAACCTCAATTATTGTTCATAGGTTGTATGCGGATGCGTAAGCTCGGCTATGGACACTCGATCATGTTTTTTGCACCTCTTGAAGTTGACCGACGTATCCGCTCTACGATCGGCCAAGTCAAAAACACTTTGGACACCTTGGACATTCTTCACTGGGCTATGCGTGAGACGTTTGATGACATCCAGCGACTGGCGCCTCAATGGGTACAACAAGCGATCGATCATACTTCCCGATATGCCGCTTGGAATCAATTCTGTAAGATTCGGGTCTTTCCGAAGGCGCTTTTGGGAAAGTGGCTCCAGCCAGCAGCCAAGATGCTGGAGGATCAGTATGAGCCCTGCAAGGCCCCACGCTCTGCACCCTTGGTTGCTTCGGACATTCATCAACGTTGCACTGAACTTGGGGTTTCGATCCTCCGTGATGTGGGTGTGAACGAAGAGCAAGAGCGAGAAATCATATATGAAGGTGAACATAGGTCACAGGTGGAACGACCACCAAAAGTGCCACCGGCGACCCATTCACTCCATCCAGATGTCACTGACTTCGTAATGACGGGTATCGTTCCCACAAATACCGATGCTTTCCGTCCTGTTTTCGAGACACTCGATGCGACTTCTGCACCTACCCCCGAGGCGCACGTTTGGAGTCCATTTGTGTTGGCAACGAGGGACTTTCAGAAGACCGTCAATTTGTCAAGAGATATGGATGAGTACCTGCGCCCCGTCCAATGGCTTGTTTCCGGAAAAAGAGATTGTAACGAAGTCCTCGTCATTTTGAGTCCCTACGAAGCTGCTCACCTGATGCCATATATCAGGTCGAGCGACAAAGTTCACCTCCATGTGTACACACCCCGCGTCACTAGGTCTATGAGACCGTGCGACGACCTTACCCTATACAGCACCTTCATTTTCCCCACTAGATGGACACCCTCCCGGATTCTTATGGATCAGCTGAACTTGTTCGCTGGGCAACTATACCTGAAGGACTATGAGGCGTACATTCGGCTGTGTCGCCTCCTTTGCCTGTATGCAAAAGATTTACGAGATGAAGAGGATACTGTGGTTGGAGTCGATGGATTCATCTCACCGAGAAATCGTCCACGGCATCTGCAGACCGACCACACATTCCAAAGTTCGCCTGTGGCTTTCGTGAAAAAGCTGATAAGATTCCGTAGGAAGGGGGTGAACTTTGCAGCAACACACATGGGGAAGCTTCTCGACGGACGGCTACTCTCTGAGGATGATTTCTATGGTCACGATGAGGTTCGTTTCATCTTTCTGCATGACCATTATTAACCACTCAGACTGGTATTATTGCGCAGGACTAGTATGCATCAGTCAATTACCACTGACATCAGTGGCGACCCGAGCATGTTTACATTCATACAGAGTGAGGGCACCACGATCGGACCTCTCCGAGGATGATCCTCTGAACTTCTGTACAATGGATGCAACATAACAATACAACGTATGGCTTTTTCGGACGAACGGACTTTCTGTAATATCTTGTAATTCGATGCTATTCGACACTATTGACTAGAACTATTGACGACGAGTTAAGTAATTTACGACTCAGCGACCATGGGCTCATCTGAGTATCCCCCAGCATAAGCTGTCTCGCACTGGGTCAAGATGTTGTGATGATCATTCAGAACTATGTACGGTGCAAGAGGTGAGCTCTCTGCCTCTAAGCCGAAGCTTTGGTGAGGTCAGGCAGCCACCACCTCTTCGATGACGAGTAAAATGAATTAGTAGGGGAAACAGCTAGGTTGTTGTCTCGCTCGCGCCGTCTCGATGACAGTATTCATCGGCTCAATCCTCTAACACGCCAAGTTAGGCACTGAGGGGTTTAAAGCAGAGATGAATCTATTCCCCGACAACGGGTGTGCCACTAACAGACTTGTCTCGACGGCATAGTGTAACCTGTGTAGATTATGTAACAGCAACTCACCATACTAGGAATGTGTTTATCGATTACAGTCGCCCATGGTGTCGTCGTTTTGCGATCCATCACCTTCCGAGCCTATCAGTTGTACTTGATTCACCTGGCTCCCTTTAACCATTCGTATAATGATGATTTTTAAAAAACAAGTCAGACGTCCTCAAGGATCCGGTGTCACTGGCGGAGAGTCACTCCCAGCATCCGCGGAAGGCGTTGGTGCGCTTGTCCCAGCTAGTGGCCCATGGTTTCATATACACCTGCCGCAGGTCCCACCTCTCTCGGGTCGCAAGTACCCTCCAATAAATCCAGGACTCTGGGGACCCATACGGAGCCTCCGAATATTGCAGACTTCATGCAGCACGTTGAGCCGGACCTCATGAAGAAATTTGGACGGTTCAGGGTTCTCGTCATTGGCAGGGCGAACGCTGGTAAGACTACCATCCTGAAGAATATCTGCAACTCGACGGAAGCTCCGGAGATATACAACGATCTGGGAAAAAAGGTACGAGTTAGCTAGCTGGAATATGATATGTTGGGTGCTGATGCCACCAACGTGCGATTAGGTCAGTTTCGTACTGGAGGGATCTCGGGAGGTGAGTCCCTGGGCTACCATGGATGTCGCCATAGAGCTACTGTGACCATTTCATTTTCCCCAGAGAGGACTACATAGCATTGACGATGAGATGGTTTTCAAAAGCAATACGAAGTTTGCTTTCCATGATTCGCCTGGTTTCGAGGCTGGCCACGAGGATGAGTTTAAGAAGATGAAGAATTTTATTGAAGAGCGTACAAGTACAACTTTACTTCAAAAGCAGATACATGCTGTATGGTGAGTGGGTGCATCGTATCAGGTTTTGACTCCAACTTCAGTATGGAAAGGTATTGCATTCCAATGGATCAGTCTCATCGTGCCATTGCTGTTGCAGAGGAAAGTTTCTTTAATCAATGTGACACTGGGAAAGGTGATGAAATTTTGTTCACAATACTATCTGATCTTATTGGTTTCGATGTCAGTGCCTGTTGTGGTGCTGTTCACGAAATGTGATGCTCTCCAGTCACAGGCATTCCAACTTGATGATCTGCAACTTCCTCAAGAAGATCTACTTAGAAGGCAAAGAGAGAGTACTCAAGACAGTTTTGACAAGAGAAATGTATGGGGGGATTTATGCAAGATGAAATTTCCCCCGCAGGCATTTGTGCAACTAGAAAGTTTGTGTGCATATACTTGTTTATCTGTTCTATCCTATTAATTGTATTCTAAGACATGGATGAGTCTGACATAGGATGTAACATATTGCTAGAAAAGACTGCAGCTGCACTGAATGATCAATCACTGCAAATGTTGCTGATTACAGCACAGGAAAAAAATATCTTACTATGCATGGAATATGCAGTCAAGTAGTAAGTAAAACAGTTTTTAACTGCACAGGATATACATATTAGTTCCATGAAGTGCCTTGGTGCCATATGTTAATTTCAGGACCATCAAAGAGAAGAATTGTGACCTAGTTGAGGCATTGGCGAGTTGGTTTCCACACACACAAGTGAGACTTGCATGTCAAGCACAAACTTATTGATTAATATTTTTGTTCTTTTGACAAAGAAAGTATGTGGATACTTTCTTTGAAATGATAATAAATTTATATTGCTTATTATGATAGCATGTAGGTAATGCAAGTAAAGACTAATACACTTACTGAGCTTATCTTTGTCTACTCTATTGTTCTTGCATTATCAGCAAGTTAGTGATTTCATAGATATATGGTTAGGAATAATATTAACAACTTTATATCCATTGTATTTAAACTCACAGGGAGTAAGTTATATAAAGTTTTGTACAAATCAGCATATTGGTAATGAGTTTATCTCATATTTACTACCTTTTACTATCAGGCAGTAAGTTGTATTGTGTATATTAAGAAGCAATATGGCTAATTTGTTTACATATGACATAATAGGGGGTAAGCAGTCTAATATATGCCTGAGAGAAACAACTAACAATTATATATAAAGAAAGTAAGTAAGGTGTAGATAAAATCAAAATCTCATTTACAACTTTGTGTTCACATCTAAAATTGCTATTACAATATAGGTGGTAAGTATTTAAGCATGTAATTTACAGTGGTTAAATTTGAACATCTAATTTATGCCTTTTGACTGTAGTTTGTAAGTATCATAATATAAATAGAAAGTTAGAATACTACTAACAAATTTGCCTTTATTACTTTTCAATTATAGGGAGTAAGTAATGAAATGTGGACTTCTAGTGAGAGCTTCACTAATAAAACTACCTTTTTTAATAGGATGTAAGTGGTTTAACATGTAATTCTAATAAAGATGCTGCTGAAGTATCTTTTTTCTTTTATGAATAGTTGGTAATTGATTTAACATAGATTTGAAATAAGAATGCTACTAACCATCATGTTTCCTGTTACCTCCCCTATCAATAGCTTGTGAGTAATTTGACATGAATGTGAAAAACAGTGTTGATCAGTTTTTTTTTTTTCACTAATAGCTTGTAAGTAATGAAATGTGGACTTATAATCAGAACAGTGCTAACTATTATAATTTATACTGATTCCCCATTAACAGAGAGTATGTAGGCTAATATGGACTTATAATAAATACAAATAAATTTAAATGGTATCTTGTTGATAGGGAGTAGGTAGCCTGGTGTTAGTTTACAATCAAAACAATGCTAATTAGCATGATTTTAATGCTTTTTATTGATAGCAAGTAAGTAATATGATATACATATATATATATAATGAATGTATTGCTGACTAATATGCATTCTGCCAATAGGGTGTATGTGATTTAATGTGAATTTAAATTAAAAAGTATACTAATTATAATGTCTTCCACTATTTTGTTATGAATAGTTTGTAAGTAATCTGATATAGAGCTTATAATTTCCTTTGACACTTTCTATTATTAGGGAGTAAGCAGTTTAATCCAGATTTAAACAAGCATTCTTCTGAAATAAATCTTAATACTTTTTCATTGTAGTATGTAAGTATTCTAATATAGATTTAAATTGAAAACACTACTCATTAGTATTTTCTTGTTGATTTTATGCTATTAGGCAGTAAGTGATCTAATGTAGATTTTAGAGTAGAATGCTGCTAATAAACACATTCTCCTTTTATTAATAGGGAGTAAGTAGTTTAATATAATATTGAAATCAAAGTACTACTAATTAATATATCTTCTACTAAATTTTCTTAATAGATTGTAGGTGGTTTAATGAAAATTTAAAACAGAAATATTGCTAACTAGCATGTTCTTGACTACTCTCTTCATAGGGAGTATGTGATTTAACATGGATTTCAACAGTATTAATTAGCATGCTTTTTGTTGCCTTTTATTGGTAGCTTGTAAGTACTCTACTATGGATTTAAAGTAGAAGTGTTATTAATCACCATATTTACTATTGCTTTCTTATTGATAGCAAGTAAGTGACTTAATTTAAATCTAAAGTAAAGATAATATTAGTTAATGTGCCATCTATTGTTGCAATTCAGGCAGTAGGCAATTTAACACATATAGAATAAAATACTGCTAATTAATATAAATTCTACTGTTTCAAATAGGAGGTAAGTAATTTAATATAAGCTTCAAGTTAAAATATTGTTAATAAATATAATTTCTACTATTTTTCTATTAATAGGGAGTAAGTAGTTCAATATAAATTTAAAATAAAAATACTATTAATTGACTTTTCTTCTATTAATAGGTGGTAAGTAGCTTACCATGAATTGAAATAAAAATATTATTAATCAGTATATTACTATGTTTTTAATAGCCAGTAAGTATCTTATACATTTTTTAAGAATAGTTCTACTAATAAGCATATTTACTGCCTTTTTATTTGTAGCTTGTAAGAGACTGAATATGAATTTGAAATCAAAATACTACTAATTATCATGCTTACATTAATAGCTTGTGAATAATCCAGTATAATTCAAATTAAATATGCTACTAATTCGCATTTTTTTGTAATCTGCTATTAATAGGGTGTAAGTAGTTTAAAATTAATTTGAAATAAAAGTAGTGCTAATTAGCATGTCTATTTTATACTTTCACTAACAGGTAGTAAGTAGTATAATATAAAACTCAAATAAGAATTCTTTTTATTAATGTATTTTTACTGCTTTTTTTAATTAATAGTCAGTAAGTATCTAAAATAAAAACAAAATAAGATCACTACTAATTAGCTTTTTTATTCTTTCATTAACAGAAT
>JBBPJW010001492.1:0-11019 GCA_038088935.1 Pulveroboletus aff. viridisquamosus
GGACGGTATCTCGCTAGACAGGGACGTGCAGCGCCTCCCTCCCGCGAGCTGGGCGCAGGCCAAGGGACGCCAGGCGTTGGAACAGGTCGTACTGAGGTCACACCTGACCTTGTATGTCCAGGTACGGTGGATCTTTGTTTCTCCGTCCTGCGTCCGCTGAACGGACGTAGGATGGGCTGTGGGTCAGGATGAAGGAGGCTGGCCCCATCGAATCGGATTAACGGCCCCTCAATCGCCGATCCTGTATTCCGATATTATTTTGGCACTTTGTGAATGAGACATCTTTGACCCTCTCCCCTATGACGAGCGCTACTCAGCAGCTTCCATGTGGAAGTCGCTCGAACGATTAGATATGAGTGTATGTAGATTACTGCTAGAATTCCCCTTCGCTCGCAGACGCAAATCCGACTAGTTTCACCTCGTCCCATTTATACTGCCCCCTTCGGCTGTGTCTGGGGATTCCACGGACAGGCGTCGCTTAATGAGCAGCCGCCGACGCACTAACACGTCCCCCCCAAACTCGATGGGCAAATTCTCCGCCGGAATCTGTGACAACAGCCTCTCCTTCACGCCCCCGCTGCCCACGATATCAATCTTTACCGCCGTCACCTCATCCAACCACGGCTTGTGATGGACCACTCACCTGCAAATGCCCATGGCACATTGGTGATATAGAACTTGCCCATATGCTTGGAGTACCAGTCCTGATTGATGCCTACCACCTGAAGCACGTAGTCCTTGATGTGATGGAGTGAGGTGATGCTCACACCTGCGAGGTTGCATCAGGAATTTCTAGTGTTGAGTTTATTTCGGCTATTTTGACTCGTCACGACTCGTCACAGCTCGTCACGCAGCATGCTAAGCTGTAGCCGAATTAGCTCGTTAGCCATGAACTGAGCCATATGGGAGTGACTCTGGTATGTCACCAGGGTTAGCTTATGTATTTGCATGCCTTTGTATAGTGCACCTCACTTGCCAGTGAAGTGCACCATTAAATCTTTGCTCCAAGAGAACAATGCTGATTGCTCAAGAGCATGAATATTGGCTGTAGTAGATGACTGACATTCAGGCAATGCACACATGTAGAGTGACTTTCAAAACCATTGCAATGTCTAACCTTAATATGGTGTGCAAAGCCCACCACCAATGCCCATGGGAATATTACTTAGCTTTAGTGACACAAAAGAAAGTATATACTTCTAGCTACAAATTGGTTCTTGGATCATGTGATTTGGTCTAGTGGTTGTGGAGATACATCCATTTCAGATTAATATTAATATTATTGCAATAGTTTTGTTACTTTCAATGAAAAAAAGAAATCTGTCAAAACTTATTCCAAGACATATAGTGAGAATCCAGATAACAAATTCTGAGTACAAACACCCTAATGGGGCTTGGCTCATGGGGGTAACATACTCCAAAGATTTCTGAGAAAGTCTGGAGAGGATCCAGAAAAGGTTAAAGGTAATTTTCACTGGGTTGAATAGGACTTGGCTTTACCTTATGTGGTATGCCCTTGCAAAATCCAGTGTTTCAATTTGCAGAGGGATCAGAGGAAGAGAGAAGAGCAGTCTCATAGCTCAATACAAGGAACAAGTGAAACAAGAAGCATTATGTTATGTATCCCAAGAGTGTGCCATGTATACAGACTGGTAAGTGGTAAAGTCCCACAACAATAACAATAAGAGGGCTTTTGCACTAGAGTTCCAGAACTAGGCAAAGAAAAGGAATGAGTGGAAACCCCCTATAAAACTGGGTAATTGTACAAGAGATTTAGACTGGAAAAACTCCAAGTTCTTACCATTCTGTATATATATTGCCTAGCAGCATAGCCCCAATATACAGGATGACTAACTACTTATCTGTTATGCACTGAACAGGTGCCTTCCTAATATGATGTGAACTGGCATGTGACAGTTGTTCAACCAACAAGAGGGCTTTTTAGACTAGTGGCCCCTAACTAGACTTGTGAGTCAAGACAAGATTTAGAGAACTCTGACTTGAAGGCTGCAAGTCATTGCATACCAGAGTAAGGAAAAGAAGAAGAAGGGAAGTTATGACAAGTGGTCAAGTCTGGGAAAATGCTAAGTCTCTTCTATTCTATATATATATTCACTAAAGGCATAGCTCCACTATAGAATGACTAATGCTACTATCTAGGGGCACCAATAGCAGTAAGTACTCTTGCCTGATAAATAAGAAAAGCATGGGGCAAAGGGAAGAGTAAGGTAGTGGCCTTATGAATCAAGGAAATTAGAAAAGAATTCATATCATGAGAATATGGGAGAATAGAAGAGAATGATGCAGGGAGAGCAGTAATGAATGAGGCATGGCAACCTTAAGGCCAAGGAGATCCCATCTGGATCTCTGCCACAGATTAGACTCTAATCTAGATCCTTAAGATCAGATATTATTAGAGTAGATCTAGATTTTATTTAAAATATGCCATATTACATGACTGTTACCTGACATTGAAAAATACTCTGATAATAAATCAAATCTTTGCCTAGGGTTATCCTTGTTTAGGCAAGCAAGTCCCACAGTCATGTGATAAGACTGCAGTATTCTGCTAAGTGCATAACATTATTTATGGCCATCAATAGCAGTAAGTACTCTTGCTGATAAATATGGAAGCATAGAGTAGAGGGCAGAAATAAGGCAGTGGCCTTGCAGATCAAGGAATGTAGAAGAGAAGCCACACCATAAGAATATGAAAGAATGGAAGGAAAGCATATAGTATTGGTAAATATGAATATGGCCAGGTAGCCATAAAATCAATAAGATTCTCATCTGGATCTTTGCCACTGTAATGGGTAACTACCCATTCTGCCTCGGTACTTGAGCTTCCTTAATAAACACTCCTAAATTTATCCTAGGAAACTGGTAGGGCTTTTAGCTAGTGTCCCTGAACTAGGCAAATAAAAGAAGATAAGACCACTACTCTTATATAAATCAACAGCCAGCAGGAAAGAGTTATCCTGTATAACCAGCTAAAATGTCAAAAAAGCAAGACTGGGGAAATTCCAGCTTGCACCTCCTGCCTTATATATTGCTCAGGTCTGAAACAGCTTCTTGCTGTCCTATCCTCATGTCTTGGTACTAAAGCTGGTAAGCACTGACAAGTAGTGGTTTTGTGCTAGGACCACTAAGAACTAGGCAAAAGGGAATAGAAAAAGAGTCAAGGCCTTGTATAAAGCTAAGAGCTCAAGTATGCAAGACTGGGTTGTTTCAGCTTGCACCAGCCCTTTATATATGCTACAAAAGAGTGCACAGACCAAGTAACTAAGGTCTACCCTAAACTATGCTACAGTAAGCAGACCAATGGCAGTAAAGGAGTAAGTACCTTAGTATTACCTTGTAATAACTGCCAGGTAATGATGTCATGGTCTAGAATGTTCTAGAATGTAATAAGTGAAGATATGAAATGTAAAAGGGTGAAAAAGTAAAATGGTAAAGGAGTAAAGTGGTAAGAATTACCAGGGTCATGTGATGTAACATGTGAAGAGTAAAAGTAAAAGTACAAAGTGGGTAAAAATGAAAGAAAAAAGGAAATTATAACAAGATCTATGCACAGACCAAGTATAGAATGCCTACCCTAAGGTCTACTATCTATGAATACCAATAGCAATAACCTCTAAACTAATATATAAAGAATAGAGAAAGCATGGAGCAGATATAAGAAGTAAGGCAGTGGTCTTATAAATCAAGAAACAGGAATGGAAGAGAAGCCACACCATAAGGATATGGAAGAATGGAAGAAAAGTGCACTGGATCAGAGATATAAATAAGGCATGGTAGCAGCAAGGCCTAGGAGATCCAATCTGGATTTCTGTCACAGATGCAGATTCTAATCTAGATTCTGAGATAAAATACACTGATATAAAGAACCTAGTCTTAGCCTAGGGTTATTCTTATAAGGATACTCATTCACATGATCATGTGCTCCTGATCACATGACTATGCAACCATTCACATCATATGCTCTAAAGTTCCCATGGTTATATGCTTGAGACCATTGTATTTGCTAGTCACATAATAGTCACAGATTAATTTTAATCTAGATCCATTAGATTAGATATTATCATAATCAATCTAGATCTTATCTGAGATCTGCCACATTATATGACCAATACTAAAACATGAGGAATATTCTGAATAGAACCAAATTCTAACCTAGAGTTATCCTTGTTTTAACAATAAAGTCTTACAATTACATGATAAGATCATTAGTGTTCTGCTGAGTGCATAACATATCAAGCCTATTTATAATGAGAATAAGTGTTATATAATAGCACTACTTAGCTAGGGGCTATTTTTTATTCTTACTCTAAGCTAAGTTCTCTTTACTATTTACTATCTTTGATTACTATCTTTGATTTTATCTTATCTTATCTTATCTTATATCTTATCATGCCATAAGGATAGGTCTAGCCTGGTCTAGCCTTTGCACCTTATATAGCATAGCCTTTTTATCTCATTGTAACCTAGACTTTCTCTAATGTCATGGCCTAGTTCTTTAATGTCATATCTTACCTTTGTCTTGCTTTCTTTTACTAATTACTCTCTATTTGCCATTGGTTCCTATTTAGTTTCCCTTTGCTCCATTTCCCTATTTAGCATTGTTCTTTGTATACTAGCTACCTCATGTATTTCTCATGACCTGATCCATGCACACTTTGTAGCAATATATAAAAATGCAAGAGCATAGAATGGTTTTCCAGTTTAGAGTACTTGTTTACTTGTTTACCTTGTTTTCTAGTACCTCCTCTAAGCTGCCATTCTTTTGTCCTCCCCAGTTTTGAGTACTCTTTGTTATGATCTCATTGTACACTGATGGTCTATCTTATATGACCATGAGACTTACATGCCAAAACAAGGATAATCCTAGGTTATGGTTTGGTTCTTTATTCAGAGTATCCTTACTGATGGGTTAATCATGTGATGTGGCTGGATCTCAGATGAGATCTTAGATCAATTACAATGATATCGGATCTGATAAATCACAATTAGAATCTGATCTATGGTAGGAATCTAGATAGATCTCCTTGATCTTATAGTGGCCATGCCGCATTCATTACCATTGACCCTGATGCCTTCCATTCCTCCCACATCTTTATAGTGTGACATATTCTTCCTTATCTCTTGATCTGCAAGGCCCTTGCCTCATTCCTAGATCATGCTCTATGCCCTATTTCTATTTATGGAAGGTATGAGAGATTACTGCCATTGGTTAACATAGATAGGTAGTTAGTTATCCAATGTATACTAAAAATATATATACAGGGTGGTGAGGACTTGGAGTTTCCCCAGTCTAATCCTCTTTGTTATCTTGTAGCATTAACTTGCCTACATGGGGGGTTCTACTCAAATCCTTTCCTTTGCCTAGTTTGGAGCTCTAGTCTTAAAAGCTTATCTTGTTGTTGTTGTGGGCCTTCACCACTCACTGGTTCTGTTGGTATAAAAGGGCACTTACTGTAAAGGGGTGCATAACACTTTTTAAGGTGGTTTCCTCTTGCTGTTGGTCTAGATTTATAACAATAATCCCATTAAGATTTCCTTAGGAATTCCATTAAGGCCTGGAGTTACTTGTTATGCTAGGCCCAGGTAGGGTTAGACATAGACCTTTAGAAGAGGGAACCACAAGTGGGGTGAGCTTGACAAAGGGTCAGCTCATGAACAAGGAGTAGTGTGATGCAAGAATGATACTATCAAGGAGATGCTCAGATGAAGTGTTGAGCTACTGCAGGGATGCTGGCCTACAGAGTTCAAGGGTTTCCTCTTGTACACCAATGTGTGAACTAAGAAGAGATATATTATCAAGAGGGGATGCCTCAAGATGGCCAAGGTATCAAGTGAATCAATGTACAAGGTAGAAGTAGAAGATAAAAGTAGCATAAGAAGAAAAAAGGTGAAGTACACTACTTTATAGTACAGAGAAATAAGATTCAGACTCAGTTGGATAAGTTATAAGGATGACAAATGCTAAGTAACAGATTCATGTGGAAATGGATGAAACATGGGAAAAGCAACCTGTGTGTAATACAATGTGACTCATGTGAGGTGAGCAGATCATAAGTAATATTGGGTGAGTTAGAGAATGTTCTGGAATGGAAGAAAGGGAAAGTTCCAGAACATGAACAAGAAAGCATCTGAGATGCATGAACATAAAACACAGTGAGGAAAGAAAAAGAAAAGGGGAATTATAACATTACTCTAGGGTAATTCAGAGGTTTAGAGGATAAGCTTAGAAGCTTGGTCAGAATAAAAACAAAGTTCAAATAGAGGATGTTTTTATTGATATTTGAACTACAGTACCATATAGGAGTTAAAGTACTTATAGTTCTAAGGTAGCAAGGGATATAAGTAAGAAGTGGAAATAAGACTGGAGTTATCTCAGAAGTAAGGGCAGGTGCCAATGCATCTTGAAAACAAATGGAGATATTAGCAATAACAGTGTCAAGGCATGTTAGACTGAACTGAAAGGTAATAGAAAATGCAAGAGGCAAGACAGAAAAGTAACAGAAACAAAAGCAGAGGAAGGTATGAAGTTACAATGAAGTAGTCCAGAGGGGATGAAGTGAAAAGTAAGATGTACTAAGTGACTGAAAATATAGCAAAGCTAAAACAGAATAAAGCAGAAAGAGAACAGAGGGCTGGAATAACAGTAGTAATGCTAATGCAGGGAAAACACAAGCATAGTGAGCCTGGAGAACCAGTAGAAACTGGGTCAGAATTGGGTTTAGAATGCAGAATATGACAATATACAAGAAAGTTCAGATTAAACTGTCTTATCATTCTTTGATCAGCATTATCTTTAAAGAAACCCACTTCTAGATCATGCTATGGCTGGTAAAGGAGCAGATGTAGTAGGACTAGTGGACCAGATGACAGAGTTGTTGCTCTAAACAAAAAATGATATTACAAGGAAGGTGGCAGATCCTGGTGTTTGAGAGGATAACAGAACAAAGTGGAAATGATGGTGGATCTTGCTTTGTATATGGGTTCAGAAGCAAGATTGGAAGAATAATAGGCTGTGCACTATCACAGTGCTGTCAAAAATAAAGGGTAAAGCGGACAATTTTGCCACTTTAACTCTAATAAAGTACAATAAAGCAGAAGATGACCATATTTGGCAGAATGGTAGAGACATGGGGCAAACCATGGGAGAAACAGTGTGGCCTTCCTGGATAGATCTGCAAAGCAGAATCAAGGGATATTTCTGAATTAAAAAGTTGGCTTATCAAAGCCTTAAAAAACTTCAAAGTTTGAAGCAACAGTAATGAAGAATTGATAAGTTCCTGAATAGATTTGACCTCATATGAAAGAAAGCAGAGGTTAACAACACTTATGCTATGGAGTTGTTGAAACAAGCAGTTGATTACTGCATCTACTTACAGATGGCTCTACAAGGAGGAAACAATAGGCAGTATCTAAATATGTTGGAAAGGTTCAGATAGGAAGAAAGAACCTATAAAAAGATAATGGTGGAAAGACCTTTGTTTTAATAACCACCCCCTTAATTCCAATTCCATTCTTATCAGAACCAATTCAAACCTCCATAGAACTCTTTTTCTTATTTTACCAATATCAGAATCCAGCCAGGATAAGATGCACCAATAAAGATAGACAGATAGGATGTACATCCATTAAGACCACCTCTCACTTGCTACAACTGTGGTAGAATGGAACACTTTTCACATGAATGTTGTGCCCCTGTAATTCTACCAAAACCATAATCTCTTTTAAAATCCCTTAATAATCATCTTAGCTGCAGCAGTAAAGGCAACTACAAGTTCAACCAATTATGTTTGAAGAGCTTTCACCTCCAGATGAGAAGGGGTGGTGTACTGTTGAATCAGAGGCTATTGGCCCAGGTTATAATATGGCTGATGCAGCATCATTTTAGAAAATTCCTGCCATATCCTGGGAATCTATGGAAAAGGTCTAAGTCTATTTCAAAGATGTGTTCAAGCTGAAGGCCCATTGACAAATGGGAAAAGACAGGGAAGATATGGAAAACTAGGTGCCATGTCTTCTAAGGGCTTTAAATTTTCAAAGTTTGTACTATTATGCCTTTAAGCAGAAATAGATTGTTTTTATGCTGAGAAGGTATCTTATTTAGACATGGCTTTGGCAGAAGAGTGCTTAATTCCTTTCAAAAGAAAAAATAACAATCATTTATATACAGACTTTGAATTTGAAATGAAAACCCTAGATCAAATATTTAATAGAAAAAAACAGGATAAACTATGAGCTGGGATAAAAATTATTAGAAGAAACACATGGAAAAAAAAGTTTAAGAGCAACTAACTGTTCTGTATCTAACCAGGTACTGTTATACACTGGCACTACTTAGCTAGGGACCATTTTTCATTCTTACTCTAAGCTAAGTTCTCTTTACTATTTACTATCTTTAACTGCTTTCTTTGATCTTATCTTATCTTATCATGCCATGAGGTTAGATCTAGCCTGGTCTAGCCTTTGAACCTTATATAGCATAGTCTTTTACCTCACTGTAGCCTAGACTTTCTCTAATGTCATGGCCTAGTCCTTTAATATTATATCTTATCTTTACCTTGCTTTCTTTTACTAATTACTCTCTATTTGCCATTGGTTCCTATTTAGTTTCCTTTTGCTCCATTTCCCTATTTAGCATTGTTCTTTGTATACTAGCTACCTTATATATTTCTTATGGTCTAGTTTATGCACACTTTGTAGCAATATATAAAGAGGCAAGGGCATAGACTGGCTTTCCAGTCTAGAGCACTTGTTTACTTGTTTACCTTGTTTCCTAGTGCCTCCTCTAGGCTGCAATTCTTTTGTTTCCCCAGTTTTAAGCATTCCTCAAGATGGTTTCCTCTTGCTGTTGGTTTAGATCCATAACAGGTGCTTCTATATATAATGCAGACCAGTATTATGCACCAACCAAGATACTCTGATTACCAATGTGGACTGGTATGTGATAGCTTACTAAAACCAACAAGAGGGCTTTTATCCTAGTGGCCCCAGAACTAAGCAGATAAGAAAATACAAGAATTTAACAGATACTCACAACAAAGGGAGGAATCAAGGAATAAGGGCCTTTCTGGAATTACTGCACAGTAACTAGTGCAAGAAGAGAGTAGAGATGTTGAATAATACAAGAGGTCAAGACTAGAGAAAACCCCAAGTCTCTGTTATGCACTTAGCAAATACTAATGATCTTGTCATGTAGTTATGAAACCTGCATGCCAAAATAAGAATAACCCTAGGTTTGGATTTGGTTCTTTATTCAAAGTATTCTTCAACTTATGGTAATGATCATGTAATATGGCTGGATCTCAGATGAGATCTTAGATTGATACCAATGATATCTGATTTAACAGATCTAGATTAGGATCTAATTTGTGGCAAAGATCTAAATAGATCCTCATGAATGTCAGTACTCTTCTACTTCCCTTAATCTATAAGGCCATTGCCTTACTTATTACCCTTCACCCTATACTTTCCTATTTATTAGCAAGAGTATTTACTGCCATTGGTGGCCATAGATAAGTAGTTAGTTATTCTATATATGGGGCTGTGCCCTCTAACTATATATATACAGGGTGGTGCAGACTTGGAGTTTCTCTAGTCTAATCCTCTTGTAACATTAACTTGTTTACTTGAAGATTTCACTCAAATCCTCTCTTTTGCCTAGTTAGGAGCTCTAGTCTCAAAAGCTCATCTCTGTTGTTGCTATGGGCTTTCACTACTCACTGGTTAGTTTGAATATGTTACGGCTCCAGCCTAACACATGGTCTCATGTGACCGTGAGAGACTTAGAAAGCATGTGATGCAGGTCATGTGACCAAGAGCACATGATTGTGTGAATGAGTAGCCTTATAAGACAAGCCCTAGGCTAGGGTTAGTAGTCCTCTTCAGAGTTCTCCCTGCACTAAGGATTAGATCATGTGACACTGTGGCTGGATCTCCGATGGGATCTTAGATCCATCCAATGATATCTCTTCGGAGATTAGGATCTGATCTGTGGCAGAGATCCAGATTGGATCTCCTCAACCACCAGGCAGTCATGCCACATTCATAGATTGAGACCAGTGCGTACTTCCATTCTCCCACATCCTCATGGTGTGGCATATCTCCTCTCCATCCCTTATCCATGAGGCCACTGCCTCATCCCTTCCATTACAATCCATGCTTTCCTCTCCTGTTATCTATTATGAGAGGTAGGAGCTACTTAGGCTATTGATTTACATAGATAGCTAGACTTAGGGTAGGCTCCCTGTACTTGGTCTGTGTGCAGATCCCAATAGTATAAAGGCAGGGAGTGGTGAGCTGAGGTTTCCTCAGTCTTACTCTCTTGTCTCTTAGCTAAGATTACACAAGAGATCTCTATGATCCTAAGTCTGTTTCCAAGATGGAAATCCACTCTGGCTCTCTAGGGTTTAGGCTCATCCTTTCTCTATTCGCCTAGTTAGGGGCCACTAGCCAAAAGCCCTAGCAGTCATTCAAGAATGAGGTGCTTACCAAGGTATTTGAGATCAGAGGATATGGGTAGTCACCCATAACAGAATATAGGTTGCATTCTGTGAGATACATAACTGTTATGGTTCCAACCTAATATGACAGTCTCACATGACTGTGAGAACTGTGGAGCATGTGATGTGACTGGTCATGTGCCAGGAGCATGTGATCATGTGAACAAGTAGCCTTACAAGGCAAACCCTAGGCTAAGGCTAAGTTCTAATTCAGAGTATTCCCCTGGCATCAGATATTGGTCATATGATGTGGCAGATCTCAGATGAGATCTAGATCCCTCTGATGATATCTGATCTCTTGATCTAAATTAGGATCTGATCTGTGGCAGAGATCCAGATGGGATCTCCTAGGCCTTATGATGGCCATGCCCATTTCATTGATCTATACCAGTGCCCTTCCATTCCACCCACATCCTCATGGTGTGGCTTCTCTTCCATTCCCTTTTCTTGATCCATGAGGCCACTGCCTCACTCCTCATTGCCACCCCATGTTCTCCTCTCA
>JBBPJW010001493.1:0-11015 GCA_038088935.1 Pulveroboletus aff. viridisquamosus
AAAGTGTGAAGAGGTGAAAATGTGAAGATGTAAAAAGGTGAAAAGTCAAAGGTATCCCATGGTCATGTGATGGAAAAGTGAAAAAGTGATTATAACAATGTGCTCAACAGTTCTTACAGTCACATACTGTGAACCATTATGTTTGCTAGTTGTGTAACATTTATCAAGATAGCTTAAGTATCAAGACAGGACAGGTAGTTACTCATTTCACAAAGGAGGTTCAGAAAGGGTTGAAGGTAATTCTCACTGGGTTAAACAGGATTTGGATTTACCTTATGTGGTATGCCCTTGCAAAACCCAGTATCCTGATTTGCAAAGGGGTCAGAGAAAGAGAGGAGAGTGGTCTCATAGTTCAACATAAGAGACAAGCAAGACAAGAAGCATCAAGCCTAGTTATAATAAGAATAAGCCCATTAAAATTTTCTTAGGAATTCCATTAAGGCCTGAATTTACTCCAGGGTAACCTGAAGATTCAGAGGATGAGCTTAAAAGCTTGGTCAGGGTGAGGATAAAGTCCAGATGGGAAATCTTTTTATTAATATTCAAACTATAGTACCATACAGGATTTAAAGTACTTATAGTTCTAAAGTAACAAGGAATATAAGCAAGAAGTGAAAATGAGACTAGAGTTATCTTAAAAGCAAGAGCAAATGCCAATACATCTTGGAGACAAATGAAAATGTTAGCAATGACAGCATCAAGGCATATCAGACTAAACCAAAAGGTGACAGAAATGCAAGAAGCAAGACAGGAAAGCAATAGAAACAAAAGCAGTGGAAAATGCAGAGTTATAACAGAGTAGCCTTAAAAGAACAAAGTGAAGAGTAAGATGTACTAAGTATCTAAAAATATAAAAAAGCTAAAATGGAATAAAGCAGAAAGGAAATGAAGGGCTGGACCAATTGTAGTAATGCTAATGCAGGGGAAACACAAGCATAGTAAGCCTGGAGGATCAGTAGGAACTGGGTTGGAATTTGGTTCAGAATGCAGAATATGATAGCTCATCTTTGTAATTCCTTTAGTTTTTAGTACTCCTGTGTATTTCTTTTCTCTTTCCTGGCCCAGTTTAGAGATTAGGCAGTATTTCCACTCTTATTTGTCTTCTTGCTGCTTTTATTGTCAAGCCAAGACTGTAACATCCACAGTTTAATGCTGGTACTTCAAAACAAAAACCAACCTGCTTTTTCTATGAATAGCAGAAAGAAAAGGTTTTTTTTCTTCATCACAGCTTTTAAAGAAGCTTTCTTAAGGGTATTCCTGACTTTTTGAAAGCAGACAGGAGTGCTAACAATAGAATTGATGAAATAAGTGGCCTAAACTACATTACTAGCCTTTTCAGTGAGAATTTGTTAAACAATAGCATGCTTGTTAATAGAATAAAGTTTTGAAGAATAACCACTATAATGATTTTTTTCTCTGGTTGGATTTTCTCAAGAACTCTAGCCATAGTAGACTTTTCTAGACCAGTTTGAGATTATTACATGTCTAGTAAACATAATAGTCTCTAGCACATGACTGTGGGAACTGTTAAGAATGTGATGTGATCTTGTTGCAATCATGTGACTTGAGAGCATATGATTATATGAACAAGCTTCCTATTCAAGGAAACCCTAGATTAAGGCTAAATTCTAATATTCAGAGTATTTTTCTGCATAGATATTGGTCATGTAATGTGGCAGGTCTCAGATAAGATTCAGGTATATTCCCTGATAATATCTGATCTGTGGCAAAGATCCAATGGATCTTCTTGGCCATGCAGCAGCCATGTCTATTTCATCTTTATCTTTTCCATATACTTTTTTTCCATTCTCTTACATTCTCATGATATGGCTTCTCTTTTATTTTTATTCCTTAATCTGTAAGGCCACTGCCTTACTTCTTAGTCATGCCCCATGCCCTATCCTTATTATATATAGGTTAAGTACTTACTACCATTGATGACCATAGATAGTGTTACAACTCTGGATTTCTAAGGCTAGACCTAGATGAAGGAAAAGAGAAGGAATACAAAGAAGAATTCAAAAGGAGGCTCTGGAGAGGAGCAACCAAGGAAGGATTGATAAAGAAGGACTTGAAAGAGACTTATGCCCATGTAACTATGGATCTATTCCTCAGAAAGGGTAGGAATTCAAAGAAGTGCAGAATGCAAGATATGAAGTGATTAAATCTAAAGAGATTTGACTACCAATATCTGCCCCTTATATATGGCCCAGGGTGGCACACAGACCAACTACACTAAGCCTACCCTAGACTACTACTATCTATGAATACCAATAGCAGTAAGGGTGCACTATTAAATTAAAGAGAGAAAGACATGGAGCAGAGAAAAAGGAATGAGGCAGTGGCCTCATGGATCAAGGAATATAAAAGAGAAGAGAAGACTTATAATGGAAGATCAGGGTATAACATGAGGGCAGAGATCTCTGCCACAGATGTGATAGAATCATAAATGCAGATCCATTAGATTCATGGAGATAGTATTAAGATCCAGGGAAAGATCTAGGGCAGATCCTGGGAAGATCCCAGGTCCCATCTCATGTGATTACTAACCATAAATGTACTCATAAATAAGTCAGACCCCAATATAAAGTTATCTGAAAAGAAGTGTGTCTCCCACAATTGCATGATGCAAAAGTGATGATTATGCATGATGCATAACAGATAGCAGTAGTCTAGGGTAGGCTTTCTGTGTTATAATGCACATTTTTTGTTCTCTTTATTTTTTCCATCTTTTTATTTTGACTTTGACTTTTTATATTGTCATATCATGTGACCATGGTAACCCTTACCATTTCACTCCTTCACATCTTCACATGTCACATCTTCACATTTCACTCTTTCACATATTACTGATCTAGACTGATCTAGATTATGGCATTATACCTCATTGTAGCATTATGTTCTGCCTCATGTATTTCTAGGTCTTTACTCCATTATTACCATTGGATGGCTTACTGTACAGTAGTTAGGGCAGGCCAGATCTACATGGTCTGTGTACATATCTGTAGCTTATATAAAGGGATTAGTGCTATAGCCTGGATTTTCCAGTTTTGTATACTTAAGCCTTGTATTTTATACAAGTTTCTTGACTCTTTCTTCTTTATTCCTCTTGCCTAGTTCCCTGGCCTCTAGTTCAAAGGCCTCTAGCTCAAGCACAAGTAATACAGCATATTCCAGATGCTCTAAGTTTTAGTTCAACATAAAGAATATATAAACCCTGGCAATATATAAGGCAGGAAGTGGCAAGCTGGGTTTCTCCAGTCTTGCTCTCTTGTACCTCACCTCAGTCTTACCTGGCCTTTAGTATATAAGAGGCTATCAGCAGCTCTACCTTGTCACCTGAGCTTCACCACTTTATACAGGTCTCAGTGCTTTTCTTCATTTCAGCCTAGTTGTGGCCACTAGTACAAAAGCCTCTCCAGTAGCACAAGCACAAGTTAAGAGCATTCACCAAGGTATTTTAAGCACAAGACACAGGAAGGGCCTTTAATAGAGATGTAATTTTCCTATAGGAAAGAACAAGAGAGCATAAGAGATGATATTATCTCTTTAAGTAGCAGAAAAATGTTTCATAATTAAGATAAGGGAATTTATGTAATGGGAATTCAAAGTAAAAAAACAGACCCAATGAGTTGTTATTTTGATATGGTTGCTATGTTACCAAAGCATAACCAAATGCTTTGATCATTGATAGCCATTGCATTTAATGCAAAACATGCAAACATTGGGATAGTTTTTTAAGCCACTGTAAGTACTAGAGCTTTGTATCTTGTATCTCAGTTTGAATATTAACATAAGTCAGTACTCTCTTCTGCTGTTCTGTACTCCCCTTAACCTTATGAGCAGGCTCTATGCCCTCATACCTCTGAATCCAAGTTTCTACAACTTACTCTGATTCTCCAATCTCTTTTCAACCCCTTCAAAATTCAGGGCACTAGAACTAGTGCAAAGGTGTACCATATAAGGTAAAGCTAAGCCCCATTTGAGCATTTCTCCAGAGCATTCTGGAGAAGATCCAGAGTGTGCCCAGTGTTCAAAAAACATAGTCTACAAGGATAGGCTTGAGCACAAAGTTACTGATGGTGGACCAGTCTTTCATGTTATGCATGAGCTTGTTCCTTAATCTGAACAGACATACTAACCATACATGTTATATAGGCAAGGCAGAGTCTCAGTAATTGGTGCAGTTGTTTTATATCCACTGCAACTGCTCTAAATACCTCCTTCTTTACTAATGACTCCAATCCTCAATATTCTGATGTACACATAGCATTCACACAGGTTATGCTAAAGAAGAATTACTTTCTCTTTGCTAACAATGAGGAGAAAATTCCAAGGTACATTACAACTCAGTCAAAAGACTTATTCAGCTGACATTCATTAATTCATGAGAATTGGCACAGAATGTGGAGGTGAAAGACTTTTTTACTTTTTTTTGAGTTCTCTCTCTTTTCTCCTTTCTCCTTTTCCACTTTCCAATTTCACCTCAAACTTACATATCCATCAGTCAGCATGGCGGTCCATGTGCAATAAAGGCCCCTATGCAGTATATATATTTTCCCTCCTGTAGTTAGGTATAGGCTAGTCTTGGAATTGTCTTTCTTGCCCGCATTAGTGCTCCTTTCGAGTGCTCATGAGCAGAGTTCTGATAGGAGGTCACTGCTTGTGCTTCAGATGTTTGCCTACCACCTCAACTTTGTTCAAGGCCAATCAGAAGTTCTAGTGTTGAAGCAAGATTCAGATGGCCTTTGTGCAGCACTTGCTTTGGCTGGCACAGCAGTAAGAATTATTCTTACCATTGATGACATGTCCAACGTTCAAATGCTGTGGCAGTGTCTCAACTGGTCTCGGTGGTTGAATCATCATCATGGACAGACAAGGTCCTGGATCATCGCCGTCACCCGTTGTAGGATTCCTTTTTAGACGGTTCACTGACTCACTTTGAGTGCTTCATAAATCATCAAGTACAGCGTGGAATGTGAGTACGCTCTGTTACCATGTGATACATTGTGCCACTTCAAGGCAGTCTTGGGTTGAGTGGTTCACCACGGCACGCTGAAACCGGGAATAATTGCAGAGTTTGCAGGTGAGTAATGCGAAGGTGACCCAGGGTATGTGCATTCTAGAGGTGGAACAGAGAAGTGAGATCAAGGGAGTGATACTTCTCACACTCATGATCCACACATTGACCCTTAAGATCAATGAACAAATGCGAGAAGTGTCCCTTTCCATCTAGGTGGGTGGGAAGGAGACGAGTTGCTCTTCAAATCTTTGCAATGTGGGAAGGATGTAATCCAAGTGAGCAAAAGAGCTTCATTATCTCGCGTGTCGATGGGCATGGGATTGAGCAGCTGATCTGGAATGTGCACTTGTGATCAGATGCCATCACAGGGAAGTATTTGGAGCCGATGTTGGTTCAGTGCTTCTTAAGCGCTCTCTCGATTTATATATGACAAAGAGGTACGGTGTAAGAGTCTGGACTCTCTCGTTCCACCCACCCTCGCCGTTCTTTTTACGGGTTATTCGCGGACAGCTTCACTGTTCAAAAAGCCTGTTACAATGCCCACTTGACTCCACACAGCAATTGTCCAGCTACCATTAGTTTGTCCGTGGTTTGGTTTGGTCATCGGCCAACTTCCTGCCCACCTATCCATCCGCCCACCCAACTGGTTCTTCGGAGATGGCTGATGCACACACCTTAGTCGAACTCCTACCTTAGTTCGACCTGAGCGGGCACACGTCCAGTTTCGGATATGCCTACTAAGTCGGGTACTTCACGGCTTGCTTGGATCTATGTTCCTATGGAATAGCGGGCAATGGCAGGCCTCTGACAGAAAATTCCCGTCTTACAGGATCCTGCCAATTGGCGTCGTTGGAGGGTTCAGGCAAGTACAAAAGACACGCAGAAGCTCCCCACCCATTGCTTCTATCTTTTCCATGTATTCGAACCATACCCATTCCTATACCCTACATCCAAGCTTCTCCTCTCAAACCGCGCCTCTTGCCCCTCAGTGAGCAGGCTTTGTATAACTTCTTCCTATCTCCCCAGAACCCAACCTCTCTTGCACAGACTAGAGTATCTCCATCCCTCGACCGTGCACACCAACGCACTCCCCTACAACGAGGGATACAATACCTTCTGGGGTCAGGATGTGAGCTCGGGCTTTTCTTCTGTCCTCGATCTCACACTCATGGAGTCTATAGCGAGTACACACACTCATACAAAACGCAAACCAGACAACGGGGGGGCCTTACACCACTGGGTACGTGGTCTTCATCCCCTTCGTCCTCTCCAGACTTCTGATGAGATTGTGCAGAATGGTAGAACCCACGGTCTACCATCACTTTCAATGCAAATGGCGCACGGGGAATATGCTCTGCTCTCACATCTTCGCCGATTTTGACGGATTGATCGTCCACCTTGCGCATATGCATGGTGTGCAAGGACCTGCAGCACGGCAAATAGCCTGCCAGTGGCAGTCGGAAACTGTACTTTGCGGTAAGACGTACCGCAGAGATGGGTTCAGACGCCATATTGGCACGCACGTCCGCATTTCCGTTACTTGTCCAGAATGTGGAAAGGAATTCTCTCGCCCGGACTCGATGCGAGCGCACCAAAAGAAGGTGCACATGAAGCCGTGACAGGGTGGGCCTCCTTTTTTTTCCCTTCAAACTAGGGCTGTACTAGGTTCATTGTCTCATCTATGCTATAATAGGAGCCCTCTGCCAAACTGTGTATATGTGAGATATTGTAGCTGTACCCACTGCTGTGTAGACTTTTCTCGAATGACGTTTTGTTCTGATACGGTAAGCGTCCTCTTTATATGTGGGTGGGTGGAGAAAAGGGGGAGAGTGTAGTGGAACTTTGTGACGTGCATGTCACTGGTTATTGAGCACCCGCAACGAATGAGGTAAAGTACGTTTGGAACGCGCTCGATGTTTCTGTAGTCGCCGTTAGGGAATTAGAGGGGGCATGACCAGAGTGATTCAACTACCGTGGCGCCGACGGAAGAGCGTATTCAGATTAGTCCGCTGTGCGAACCCAAGTTGGGCGTGTATGGGGGCATGGTCAGCATGATCCACCTACCATGGCGGCCGGCGAAAGAGCGTATTTTGATCAATCCGCTGTTCGAACTCAATTGGAGCGTGTGTGGAGGCATGGCCAGCTTGATCCGCTTGCCATGGCAGCCAACCAACAGGCATCGGACCATCCACCCCTTCATCCCACACAGTGGGTTAGGGTAGTAGCCCAATTACAAATCTCGCAATTAGTATTGGTTGGCCGCCGAAAGCATCGAATTGCTGAAGCGAGCCATCAACGAGCAAAGCCAACGTCTGCGGGTCACAAGGTTAGGCATCGTTATAAAAAAAGACAAGAACG
The DNA here is from genome assembly GCA_038088935.1 of Pulveroboletus aff. viridisquamosus. Taxonomy (NCBI): domain Eukaryota; kingdom Fungi; phylum Basidiomycota; class Agaricomycetes; order Boletales; family Boletaceae; genus Pulveroboletus; species Pulveroboletus aff. viridisquamosus. The sequence continues at coordinate 7,382 of JBBPJW010001493.1, forward strand.
TGCGTTGAACCAGACAAGTGTGTCATCGCGCACAACAATCCACCGTCCGCTATCGGCCGCATGGAAGAGAACATAGGTTCGAAGTAGCACTATTTTCGGGGGAAAATACACAAGAGTGGGTATCGATGTACGTGTTGTACTGGGATGGACAGAAACGTCCGCTGCCGGAACCTGTTTTCTGAGCGGACGGGGGCGTGTGCAGACGCGCTGGACAATGAGCCATGAAAGGATAAATTCAGCCAAGTGACTGCCATCATATTTGTTGTGGGGCGTCGGCAGTTATGCAAGGTTGGCTGGGTGCCACCGTAGGCCGTGATGAAGCCAGTGGGTGTCTGGTGAGCACGCCACCGGCCGTGTTTCGTATGAACAACCAATAGGTACATACCGTCGTATAGTTTGGTTTTTCACGACAATTTGGAACTTCAGGAAGAAACGAATGATGAACGATTGGTGCCTCTGTCTAGTATGGCGGTGAGGGCCATCCCCCCTGAAAGCAACTCTCGAGAAACTCGTCGTCCGGGTGCGTAAAGCGTGGGGATCGCGTTACGTCGGATTCGCAATCGGTTTCTGGGTGTCTGGAGCGCTGTGCGCAAGACGGCATCATCCTGTAAGGTTTAGTAAGACCGTCACGCAAAAAAATTGCAAGTCCTCCATCAGTGAGGGTGTTTTATCCTATCAACACCACCAATGGGGTGTGGGTGCGGTGGTAAGGAAGAGGGGTCAATGACTTCCGGGCACGCAACGGACGGGTGATAAACTCCAACTTACCGTATTTTCTCTTAGCTTGGTCATGGCTGCAGGATCAGACGAAGACGTAAAGTGGTTGATAACTCCAAAATTCTAGAAGATATGCTTGGAAGCCCTCAAAGAACTTTGTGCACAGGACGCGACAAAAACACAGGACCTAATGGTCGGATGGTACATTAGCGCATTACTTTCCAGAGACCAACTTAAATGCCTCTATCCACACGTAGAGCCTGAAGAATGATTTCTATGCAACAATGGTGAGTGACGCAGCCACAAAGTATCTTTGTCATGACAATGCTCAAGCTCATATCCAGGAGACCCATGCGGGTGGCCTAGGTGGGTCTAGTTGTGACACCCACCTGGCACAAGGAAAGAGGCCGTGTGATTTGCAGGCTTCTTGGGGGAGGGGGGGGGGTCAGGAGGTGTCATTCTCACCAGAAAACCCAGCCTGATAATTTGAATCGGCGAGCTCTGTTCCTTGTGTTCAGTCTTCATCGTAGCATGTCATGTATGCCGGTGCATGCCGAGTGCCCACCAGAAACGCTGGTTCACTGGCTGCGTGGAGAAATTTCTAAAAGAACACGCCAACGTATACCATATTTGCAACTTGGCAGCGAAGACTACATATAATTTTGGTTGGTTGTAGTTCATCATCCACAGCTACCCAATGCATCCCATGTCGCAATTAAGCGTACAAGACGGGCGCCTATCCTGGGTCGACCACCTTGGAGTCTTCAGCAATGTATTCCCTCCTGAATTAACCACCGACAGTGTCCCTCGAGGGCGTGTCCAAAATGCCCAGTTTCCTGAGGGGTAAGGGCTTTGTCTCTTCAGCGAAATGGCTTCTCACTTGTCAAACGTAGCAACCTGCATCGGATAAGTATCGACATGGACGAATCAGATTTATCAAATGTACCACCAATGTTTTGGCCACTTGCAGTGGCAGAAAACTTGACGCGGCTGAGGACCGAAATAGTTCGTATTTCTTCTCCGGAAAATTGAATCGATCTTGAACGACCTGATCTCCCAGGATGCGGAACTCCACGTCCAGCCGGAAGACATCGGTCAACTGGAACAAGATCAGATAAACCTCGACTCGGTGGATCCGACACTCGCCTCTGCCGGAGTTGGCGCTAGCGCTAGCTTTCAACTCCCTTCGCTGGAAGGCCCAGCCCCTCAGTCCGAGACGACCCCGTTCGTATATGCGAAACACGATTCATATGTGTGCTCCTGGAAAAATGAAGGTTCAGACACTATGTGTAACCACGCTGCACCGGACAGGCAGGCATTCCTTTGCCATCTTGGCGATCCACATCATGTATCTGGTGCTGCAAACGAAATAATCATTTGTCAGCTTCTGTGTTCCAAGACCGGTTTGACTTGCAGGAAGTCTATAAAGAGAGGAAGTTTTCCTCGACATGTCGATACTCATTTTCCTCTACGCTACAAATGTCGGTACTGTTCCACTGGCAGGTCTTTCTCTCGGCGGGATAGCTGGGGGAAGCACATGAAAATTGTACATCCACAGGTACTTCTAACGCCATGATCGTTTAGAACTTACCAAACCATTCCCTAAATTTTCGTCCCATTTGTTGGCTACTTTTCCTTGCGTATGTTTGGGAGTTGACAGCCATTCAATCCAACTCGCCACGTATAGTTGACGTTCGAAATCTCTTTCTCGAATAGAATTGTCTGCAGATACTACAAGCACTGTCTTTTGTCCTTGGTGAATACCTTGCAAAAGAATTTCGAGTGACCTACGTCTGATGTTCAACTGGGACACGGTATGCAACGTTGGAACCAGTATCATCCTGAATAAAGCGTCTGGACAAAGTGCGGAGGAACATGGGTATTATTCACCTCGATGCAAACCCTCTATTTCTGCGACTGAATAACTAACTGGAGTCAGTGTAGGTTGATCAGTCCTCTTCTTGTCACACACCTAAGCCTGGAATTTAACGTATTTGCTGGGAGCTACATCCTGTTCACATACGAGGCGACTGGGAGGGAAAGAGATCCTCTTTGCTATGTAGCGAAGGAGTTTAATATGACCTGTGCGAGGCACAAACCCAAATGGGAACTCCCACCTGACCACAAGCTGCGACCTTTTCGATAGAAAATATAACTAAATACGTATGTCTATTCGCATCGCACTGAGGCTATAAGCCGTCCCGGAGTACAGCGTGGAAGATCTTATGAAAACACCAGCCAGGATAGTAAGCTCCGTACACGCCACAGCAGACGGTCCAATCATAGTTCACTGGACAGAGCATATAACTACATACCTGGGGCTCAGGCTGAGATTCACTTTTGAAAACTCTTTCACACTACTTCAAGTCCGTGTGTAGTGTTACCGTAATGTACAAGACGATCTAGAATGTTGCCTCGTCACGGGAAAGCATCATAGCCGATGCCAGTGGACAAATCGGATAAAACGACACTTACTGCATACCAGATCCATGATGCACAGCCCGTAGGCTGTTCCAAGGGACCTGCCACGCGGCGGCGCAACCCTCTAGATAAGACTGTTCGAGTGGGACTGTCGCCATCAGGAAGAGGAAGATCTAGAGGCGAGACAATGAACGCCCTACATGTCAATATTAAATTTGTATGGTAGCAAGAGTATCTAGCTCACCTCTAGTCGTGTGCATACAAGGCAGCACAGGAGAGCATTGGGAGTGGGACAAAATAAACAGTGTCCAAACATGGTCACGGAGTATAGTATGAGAAATTTAATTTACTGCATGGGCCAATAGATAGACCAATCTCAGACAGAAGGGTTAGTTTATCTTGAATAGTTGATACTGGAGAGATGAAGCAGTGTGGCAGGCAGAACAGCCCTGCAAAGTACCTAGACAGGCAGAAGAGCGGTGCCCTTGGCGCGCAT
>JBBPJW010001494.1:0-11012 GCA_038088935.1 Pulveroboletus aff. viridisquamosus
CCCATAAGGCAATGGTCAAACCAAGCAAATAAATCAGATCCTGGAATGGATCTTCACATTTATTGTAACTATTAGCAGGAAAATTGGTCTAGACTCCTTTTACTTGTAAAGTTTGCTTACAATAGTGCATCTAATGCTACTACAGGTGTTTCCTCTTTCTTTGCTAATAAGGGCTACCATCTGAACATCTCTATTTACCTGGAATGTGACCTTACCTCTACTCAAGCTCAAGAGTACACCATTAATCTTGACTTACTTCATGAATTCCTTTATAAAAAAGTAGCTGCCACTCAAAAAAGATACCAAGTTCCTGCTAATGCCCAATAATCTCCAGCACTGGATTTCAAAATAGGTAATCAGGTCTTTATTAAGGCTAAGTGCTTCAGATTTACCTCACCATTCAAGAAACTTTCCAAAAAAAACTTAGGTTCTTTTCCCATTATTGCTTAGGCAGGTTCCCCAATATTATTTCTGATCACATTCAACCACCACTACCACCAGTTAGATTGATAAAGAACCAGAGTTTGAGATCTCCAAGATTCTTAACTCAAAAATAAATCACAGATAAAGAAATTGCAAACTACTATACTTGTGTTATGGATCTAGATCAATAGTAAGAGGAAACCACTTGAAGAGTGCCCAAAACTGGAAAGAACAAAAGAATGGCAGCCTAGAAGAGGCACTAGGAAACAAGGTGAACAAGTAAACAAGTGCTCTAGACTGGGAAACCAGCCTATGCCCTTGTCTCTTTGTATATTGCCACAAAGTATGCATAGACCAGGCCCTAAGGAATACATAAGGTAGCTGGTGTACAAAAAATAATGCTAAATAAGGAAATGGGGCAAAAAGAAACTAAATAAAAACCAATGACAAATAGGGAGTAATTAGTAAAAAAGTACAAGGCAAAGGTAAGGTATGACATTAGAGAGCTAGGTCATGACATTAGAGAAAGTCTAGGCTATAATAAGGTAAAAGGCTATGCCATATAAGGTTCAAAGGCTAGACCAGGCTAGACCTAACCACATGGCATGATAAAATATAAGATAAGATGAGGTAAAGTAAGATAAGATAAGATCAAAGAAAGCAGTTGAAGATAGTAAATAGTAAAGAGAACTTAGCTTAGGGTAAGAATAAAAAATAGCCCCTAGCTAAGTAGTGCCAGTGTATAACAACTTGGTTAAGTGGTGATGTTATAAAGGTACTAATAATGAAATCTTATGGCTTCTTGCCACTAAATTAGATTATGCTTTAGAGATTATTGGAAAATTTCATTTCTATTACCTGAACAAATCCAGATCATATTAGATCTGACCAATTGAGTTTATTAATCTAGTGACTTAGTCACAAGATCTTCTATCTACTCAATTATTGTTATGACTCTGGATTCTAGAGGCTAAACCTAGACATTAGAGGAAAAAAAAAAGAAACACTAGAGAAAAACTCCTATGAAGGCTTTAAAAAGGAGCAACTGAAGAGAAATCAATGAAGAGGACTCAAAAGAGACTTGAAGCTCATGCAACTATGGACTAGGCTCTAAAAGGGCTAAGATCCAAAAAAGTGCCAACTGCAAGATATAAAGTGATTAAGTCTGAAGAGACTTGACCACCCATATCTGCCTCTTATATATGGCCCAGGGTAGTACACAGACCATGTACACTAAGCCTATTCTAGACTACTGCTACTTATAAACACCACTAGTGTTATGTGCTCAGCAAACATTGATAGTCTTATTATGTGACTGTGAGACTTGCTTGCCTAAATAAGATTAACTCTAGGCATAGGTTTGGTTTTTATTTAGAGTATTCTAATCTACCAGATCTAAATTAAAATCAATCTATGACAGAGATCCAGATGGGATCTTCTAGGCCTTATGGTGGCCATGTCTTATTTATATCTGTTGTCCCTATATCTTCTCTTCCATTCTCCCATATCCTTATGATATAACATATCTTTTCTTTCATTCCTGATCCATAAGGCCACTGCCTTATCCCTACTCTATGCTCTATGCTTTCATATTTATCAACATGTGTACTTACTGCTATTGGTGCCCTTGGATATTAGTTACTAATCCTATACTAAGGCTGTACCCTCTACTGCTAATATATATATGGGTAGGGAAAGACTTGGGATTTCTCCAGTCTTGACCTCCTGTAACATTCAGTGTCTTTACTTCCTTCTTGCACTAGTTACTGTGCAGTAATCCCAGAAAGGCCCTTATTCTTTTCTATCCATTTTCTAGTTGTGAATCATCTTTATAACCCTTATTCTCTCTCTATTGCCTAGTTTGGGGCTACTAGCATAAAAGCCCTCTTGTTGATGTTGTTCATTGCTATTATTGTTATTGTCACATGCTGGTCTGCATCATATATAGGAGGCACCTCAGTTCAGTGCATAACAACTAGTAGTAAGAGTATACTATTAAATAAGTAAGGAAAAAGCATAAAGTGAAAATAAAGAGTAAGACAGTAACCTCACATATTAAGAGAAGAAATGAAAGAGAAGATGAGAAGGCTTGTAATGGAAGATCAGGATCTTACATAAGAACAGAGATTTCTGCCACAGATGTGATGAGATCATAGATGCCAGATTCTAGATCTGTCAGATCCATGGAGATAGTATCAAAGATCTAGACAGTGAAGATTCAGGGCAGATACTAGGGAGATTCCAGATCTTTAGTTATATGACCACTAATGAAAAGGATACTTATAATGGCCAGACCATAAACTAGAGTTACCCAATAAGGAGGAGTTCTCTTGTGATCATGTGAAGTAAAAGTATAGTTGCACATAGATATATAACAATGATCATCTTCTTAATCTTTTTCTCAGCCATCTGCCCTGATCCCATCTCCACATTCCCATTCTTCACTGAGATCTCCCTGATCTCTGCACATAACTCCATTAGCTCCACTGCTACTTCATTAACTTTCATATTCTCCAGCTTACTTTTCAAATCTGCCTTATCTTTCCTTTCTATCATTCATGTTCTATTGAGAATATCAACCAGCTGTTCCATCAGCTGGTTCTAATGCCTTATCTCCTGCCACATCTTCCCACCCATCTTTCTTATTGCTGCCTCTACCAGGCAACATCCCTTAGTCACTTAATAAAGACTCTTTCCTGTCTCCTCTGAGTTTGCCCTATCTTTGAGCACCTCATCCTCTTTATTCTTCCTTCTCTGCTTCCTCTCTGGCTTCTCCTGGCTGAGGTGGTTATATCTTATCTTTGCCTCTATATAGGTAAGGTATAATGTTCACTTGCCAGAACTCACCTCATAGTTGAACTCTTGGTCATTGTACCTCCAGTACATCAGATTTTCCTCTGTTTTCCTCTTGCCCTTATTGTGGCTTAACTCCACCTGGGCTTGGTGAAGTTGATCTGCCTAAAGTGGGATCAGTTCCCAGATAATTTCAACCCTCCTCTACCACCCTTTAAGCCTCCCCTACTCTCTTCTAAGCCTCCTCCTCCTTTTTTATCTTCCCCTATTGCTTCTGCTTGACATATTTTACATTGCCCAACTCCTCATTATTCTTCATGCACTTCTCAAGCCATGCATTGGACCAAGTGTGGATGTTGGTGAATATAGACATAGTACAAGAAAGTTGATTGAGAATTTTTACCAAAGTGGTAAACATTTTTATAGGCCATGACCAACTAAAACTCCAACACTTACCCTGACCATTTATTAAATGAAATCATGTGTTTAGTGGCCTTTAGAGGTTTAGGCCTTATAAAGGGGAATACTGTTACATCCCATGTTACCAAGTCAATTTCACCCCATCTTCAATACAGCTCCAGTTGCTTTTATGTTCAAAAGCTATATGTTATCTAGTTTCCTTTATCTCTGTTCTTTTCTATCTAATGATACTTACAACTTTGTATACATCAACTTCATACCATTTTAATAAACCTCCATAGTAATTCTGATCTTACCTTCTGTTTCTGTTCCTTTTTTTTCTTATTTATTCCTATTATCCTTTGATTTTACCTTGACATGACATTGTCAGCATTATGCCTGACATCTCCATTCATATCCAGAATGCATTGGCACCTGCCTTTACTTCTAAGACAACTTCTGTCTTATTTCCTAGATAATCTGCTTCTCTAAGGTATAAGTACTATAGTCCTGTATCTTGTATTTTAGTTTAAATATTAACATAACTTAGTGCTCTCTTTTGTGGTTCTGAATCCCTTTTGACCTTATGAGCAGGCTCTATATCCTCATACCTCTGAATCCAAGTCTCTATAACTTGCTCTAATCCTCTGACCCCTTTCTAATCTCTCTGAAATTTGAGGCATTAAAACTAGTGCAAAGGCATACTATATAAAATAAAGCCTAGCCCTGTTTAACCATTTCTCCAGAGCATTCCAGAGAAGATCTGGAGTATACCCAGTGTTTAACAGAAAGTTACTGTAAAAATATGTGAAATTGACATATTTTAAGATGTTCTGATATAATCTATTGGTCAAGTGATATATAGAATAACTTCAATGGTACAAACAAATAACAATATCACTTTATTTCCACTACTACCATTACAAATATTATGGATCTAGATCAACAGCAAGAGAAAACCACCTTGGGGAATGCCCAATACTGGAGAGACAAAAAAATAGCAGCCTAGAAAAGACACTAGGAAACAAGGTAAACAAGTAAACAAGTGCTTTAGACTGGGAAACCAGTCTATGTCCTTGCCCCTTTATATATTGCTATAAAGTGTGCATGGACCAGGTCATGAGAAATACATGAAGTAGCTGGTATACAGATAATAATGCTAAATAAGGAAATAGAGCAAAGGGAAACTAAATAGGAACCAATGGCAAATAGAGAGTAATTAGTAAAAGAAAGCAAGGCAAAGGTAAGGTATGACATTAGAGGGCTAGACCATGATATCAGAGAAAGTCTAGGCTACAATAAGGTAAAAGGCTATGCTACATGAGGTACAAAGGCTAGACCAGGCTAGACCTAACCTCATGGCATGATAATATATAAGATAAGATAAGATAAGATCAAAGAAAGCAGTCAAAGATAGTAAATAGTAAAGAGAACTTAGCTTAGGGTAAGAATAAAAAATAGCCTCTAGCTAAGTAGTGCCATTGTATAACACAAAATCCCTTTCTACAGAGTAAGTTACTTATATTACTTTTTTTCTGGAATTTAGTCAATTCATTTACCAGATTTCTAGTTTAACTGGCCTTAATTACTCTACTATAAGTAGAATCCATTTCAAATACCATTTCAAGCTTTTTAAAGCTACTGGTGGATATCTATCTCTTATTATTTTCACTAATATTGTTAAAACCCAGGGTCTCTAAATTCTAGATGGCACTCTAGAACTTAGGGTTTTAGAGAAAGAAAACTCCAGAAGCAAACTCTGGAGTCAAACACACTAATAAAGCTCAAATATGAAAGAGAACATAGCTTTGGCAGCTTCTGTTATGCAACTAGTGAACATGATGGTTCACAGCATGTGACCATGAGAACTGTAGAGCATGTGATGCAAATGGTTGCATAGTCATGTGACCAGGAGCATGTGATCATGCAAATGAGATGCCTTATAAGGATAACCCTAGGCTAAGGCTAAGTTCTAATAATCAGAATATTTCCCTGCACCAGGTATCAGTCACATAATGTGGCAGATCTCAGATGAAATCTAAATCCAGTCCCTGATAATATCTGATCTCACAATCTAGATTAGGATCTGATCTGTGGCAGAGATCCAGATGAGATCTCCTTAGCCTTATGGTGGCCATGCTGCATTTATATCTGAGAATCTGTGTGCTTTCATTCTCCCACATTCTCATGGTATGGTTCTCTTCCATTATATCCCTTGATCCATAAGGCCACTGCTTCACTCCTCATTCCTGCCCCATGCATTCTCCTTACTTATTTAATAGAGCCAGTAGTGCTATTGGTGTCCATAGATAGCATAATCTAGAGTAGGCCTCCTGTACTTGGTCTGTGCACAGACTTGAGCAATATATAAGGCAGAGGGTACAAGCTGGGGAAACCCAGTCTTGCTCTCTTTAATGCAGCAACTCCTAGCCACCCTGTTCTTGTAACTTGAGTCACTCCTTGATGGATGCTTCTATCCTATTCTTGGTAACTGGTGAGGCTTTTGACTAGTGGCCCCTAACTAGGCAGATGAGTGAAAGCTACAATGGTCCTGTGTAAAGCCTAGTGGGCTCAGTAACCAAAGAAGTATTGCCTTATGAGAGCTATGGTGGATTCCTTCTTGGGACAAGACCACAGATCAAGGGTGCTTTTTGTATAAACCAGTAAACTAAGAAGCCTAGAGGTCAAAAGAGCAAGACTGGGTTTCCCCAGCTTGCACCCCCTGCCTTATATATTGCCAATGTCTGCACACAGACCAAGGACAGGGAGCCTACCCTAAACCTACACTATCTATGATTACCAATAGCATAACTAGCTCTATTAAATAGGTAAGGGAAATACATAGATTGGATATAAGGAATGAGGCAGTGGTCTTGCAGATCAAGGGATATAATGGAAGAGAACCATATCATAAGGATATGGGAGAATGGAAGGTGCACTGGTATTAATCCATAAAAGGGGCATGGCCATTATAAGGCCAAGAAGATCCCATCTGGATCTTTGCCACAGATCAGATCCTAATCTAGATTGTGAGATCAGATATTATTGGAGACTGGATCTAGATCTCATCTGAGATCTGCCACATCATGTGACTAATACCTGGTGTAGGGAAATACTCTGATATTAGAACTTAGCCTTAGCCTAGGGTTATCCTTATAAGGCTACTTGTTTGCACAATCATATGCTTCTGGTCACATGACTATGCAACCATTTGCATCACATGCTCTACAGTTCCCATGGCCACATGCTATGAACCATTGTGTTTGCTAGTCACATAACACTCTTGACCTCTAGGCTAGTTATACAGGCTAGTTTCAACACTAGTGCTGCTGGCTATTGGTTTATACAAGGGACTAGGATTTATCCATTCTCTTCATTGCCTAGTTAGGGGCCACTAGCCAAAAGCCTCACCAGTTCCCAGGATAGATTAGGAGCATACATCAAGGAAGTATCAAGTTATGAGGCAGGGCAGCTAGGAGTTGCTGCTTCAGCCTCTGAGAAAGTCCAGAAATTTTCTGGGAAAAAGTTGAGAAAAGTTTGCCTGGGTTAAATGGGATTTGACTTTATCTTATGTGGTGCACCCTTGCATAGCCCAGTGTTCTGATTTACAGAGGATTTGGAGATGGGAAAGAAAGCAGTCTTATGGCTCAACACAAGAAACAAGCAAGACAAGAAGCATCAAGCCTAGTTATAATAAGAGTAGTGTTATGACTCTGGATTTTAGAGGCTATGCCTAGACACTGAGAGAAGAGAAGGAACACTAAAAGGAAACTCTAATGGAGGCTCTGGAGAGGAGCAACCAAGAAGAGATTAACAAGAGAGAACTTGGAAGAAACTTGTGCTCATACAACTATGGGCCAAAATCCAAAGAAGTGCTAACTGCAAAGTATGAAGTAATTAAATCTGGAGAGACTTGACCACCCATACCTGCTCCTATATATGGCCCAGGGTGACACATGGACCAAGTACACTAAGCCTACTCTAGACTATCTACTAGCTATGCTTCCCAAGAGCTTATTTGGCTTTGTAGCCAGTTGCATTTCCTTGAACATTAGCAACACACAGCAACCCTCTACTGTGTGATAACCAAGAAAGCATTACTCTGAGCTCTGATTCCTCTTTTCATGCTCAATCCAAACATATTGATCTTTGTTTCCATTTTTTATGTGAACAAGTCTCTTCCATGCAACTCAAACACCATTATATCCCATCCTCCTCTAATGTGGCTGATGCCTTTACCAAGACACTCCCTTGTCCCTATTTCCTTCATCTCTGTACCTTAATGGGTCTCTCTGTTCACCTTCTACCACCCACATCTTGAATCAGGAGGAGCCTTGCCACATTGCCATCAAGGAGAAATGTTGGAGTATGACAACAACTGTGCTCAGACCAGGCCGGTGTCAGACTGTCAATATTAGGAATACAAACCATTATTTAATATTTCGTTGATTCATTCCCCCACCTCTCATCCCATTCACTGGCATTGAGAGGTGGGTACCCTCTTTGTTTCCTCAGGCGCTGCCTACCTACATTATGTAGCCTATCGCGTGTGTCCTAGGTCCAACACCGATCACCCCAACGCTTTTGATTTTCACACTCAACACTCTAGTCTTGGAATTGTCTTTTTTGCCTGCTTTGGTCCGGTACGCATTAGAGTTCCATTTATGGTAATAGTTACATAAGCTTAATTCCTCGGTAGCTTGACATCTACTGAGGGTAAGCCCTATCTTTATAGGCATTTATTTCTGTGCTAATGTTCTAATTCCGCATAGTTCTCATAGGTAGTTATTCTAATATCAATAGCCTGACATCTACTCTGAGGTTCTCACAGTTCCACTTAACCTCTGCACAACGCTCCTTTCAACACGAGTGCTTGTGAGTGAAGTTCTTATAGGTAGCTACATGCTTCCAATTCTTCAGAGATGACTGAGCACCACCCTTTCTACATTTAGGCAGTTGTTGCTGCCGACTTCCATGTCTATTTCGTACGACTACGTACAGAGTGGTACCGCATTCCGTTCCTGCGAGCATGGTACAGGGCATGAATGCTATGGAACTCGAGTTTTTGCAAAGCACTCTGGTCGTGCGGCTGCTTGTGCAACTGCCTACCATACAGAACACGCACGTAGCCGGTGATCCGACAAACCCAGTACTGGGACCGTCTATGACCGATCGAAGTGTCGCCCCCACTATTTAACCGTCCATTTCTATCCTTGGCAGTGCTCAGTGACTCGGTGCCAGCGAAGAGCCCCCAGCATTTCTGTTTGGTGGCATCGTCGATGGCATGTCTGCAACCACCCAAATCCACGTTCGCGACCGCTTGTATTCGCTCAAGGTACCAGAAAAAGAGAGCGGGTCATTTGATGTCGAAGAACATCGCGAGTTGAATAGCGGGCGGACGCCTCTGCGGTTCCTCCATCGCGTCACGGCCCTCTTGGCCAACTATGGCGTAGAGACTCACGGGTGCGTCCGTCCGTTTGTGGTCGACTCGATGGGATATCGATAGTTCATCGATCGTGGACATTAATGGCTGGCAGTATCACACCCATCCCGGCAGCATACCGAACCGAGACGCGGTGACTAGACTCCTTTCTCATGCTGTCTAATTTTGCGTATCTCTCTGGAACCCTGATTCCCAACATGATCCCTCAGCTCGAAAGCGCATTTGAAGTGTCCAAGGAAGACCATCGTGATGTCTTTCTTTATTATTTAGTTACCGGCATGATGATGACCCTTGATGCTCCAGACCCTCGTCAACGTGATACGAGCACTGGATAGGAGGTTATTCGATTCATACGTAAAGCCCAAGTCTGGCATGGTGACCGAAAGAGTACGGGAAGGCATTCTAGACCGTGAGGTGGACGGGTATGAGACTCCCCAGCCAACTGGTGAGTATAATGTCCGAAACCCGCTGATGTACAATGGTTTCAACCATCAAAACTGATATTCGGCCTTACATGTACCGAGCGTTGATGGCATTCGTGCAGATCAATGCACAAGTTAGTCGCGTTGCGTAAGGACTACTCGACCGTGTTCTGTTCGCGCGTGTTGAGGATGCAGCGGACGAGGCCTTGCGCTCTTTCCAGCAGGTCAAACGCTTTGGAATGGATGGAATGCAGCAGGTAGGCGACACCGTCGACCATGCCGGGTTTACCGAAGACTTACCACCGCACTCTAGGCGACACTCGAAATTGAGTTCATGCATCAAACGCTAGCGCGTTACGTTTCGCCTGCAGCGACGAAGACGCTCTCCGAACTTTACAACAAAATCTCCGTGGCGTATGCCCAACGTCCCTCGGACGAGAACCTACGGGTGCATCTTGACAATGTCAAGATACTGGCTGAAAGTCGGCGGGCGACCAACACGAGTTCATGTGTTTCAGGCACTCGAAGGAAAAAAATAGCTCGAAATCGACAAGTGGGAGGTCGAGGTCGAAAGGAGAGAGCAATTCTCGTACTGCCGGACAGAAGCGGCTGGTTGCTTAAGGGATAGTTTGTACTCTCACCCAATGCCTTTGAGCATTTGATGTCGTCCGTACGCTCGTCGTAGTCGTACTCATGGACGCAAACACACGGCGTGTGTAATGCGTTGCAACCTCGTGCCTGCCCAGCTGAGCGCCACATGCTGACTGGTTTGATGTTGCCAAGTCCTCCGGATCTATTGAACGCCGGAACCACCGTTTCTTCCACCCTCCTTTGGCTCGGTATGCAGAGACTCTCAGGCTAGATGATAATGACACTTACCGCCTGCACTGGCAACAATGTGCTGCCAGTGCGTGGTACTGTGGACCACTATCTGTCATGGACCAGCCGGTCCATTCGCACGTCTAGGGATGCCCCGTTACAAGCGATTTGATAACCTGGCCCCTTCATATCGCCTTTCTATATCCAGCAGCCCCCTCGGTAACACATCCCACCAGTGCGAGAGAGCGCCCTGCTCGCTGGCGCTTATTATTAGGCAACCAACAGGCACACTCAGCACACCTCCCTTCCTTCTGCTTCCCCTCCAACAGTGGCCATGGCAAGTGCTGCCGTTCCAGTGTCACACCATCTAGAGGATCCATGGGACGTCTCAGACTTTCGAAAGGACCAAAAGGTACCACCGCCCAGGTGAACTTTATGCTTTTTTTCTTCTTTTTTTCTCTGTGACTGTGCAGCGTGTTGACTGTCCAGTAGGTATCGCCACGCCGCACCGTCAGCACCGTGGCCATGGATGGATTTCGATAAGGACGATGCCAACGTTGCTCCGCTCTCGCCTGCTACACGTGAAACCTGGACGAGATATCCTCAAAGCCACTTCGGAAATTGGACCAAAGACCAGGTGGAGCGGTGTCGCATGCTGAGTATCTGTAAAGAGGAGGGCACATGCTACATACACAAGGTGGACGTCTTCAAGG